>JAULBZ010000336.1:0-33431 GCA_032360805.1 Neoturris breviconis
AAAAAAAAAAAAAAAAAAAAATCTGCGGTGGAGTGCTAAAAAATAAAAAATAAGCAAAATTTGAAAACGGTGGAGTGGGGAGAGTGGCTCATTCACCAAAATAAGTTCTTGCGGTATGCAGGAACAATGACGTTGCAGAAATAAGTATTAAGACTGCGATCAGGGACATATCCAGGTCAATTTTGATACCGGTGTACAGGTCGGGAGCCCAAACTATTGAGCAAAAATTGTTTTTCATTCTCCTTTTCATGATACTAAATTACATCATTTCTCAATTTTGGTATCAGAAAAAGGCTAGTCTCACCTATACCATTCAAATAAACCATAAAATAGGGGTAAATGTATATTTTAATATTTTAATGGGTCCAAATGAAGACTTATGTGCAAAACAGGTATGCCCAAAAAAGCCCTGGATATGACAGATAATATTTCCACTGGTGATATGCCAATTTTAAGTTAAATATATACATTTTAAAGATGTCAATATCGTCTGGAAGAATCCTCCCCCCTCCCCCGCTTTTTTATATTACCTTTGTCTGATTTAAGCAGCAGGTTACTATGGTGTATATATAATAAGACTTTCTGTACAAAACTTTCTTATTATTATCATAGATATATAAATCTATGTTATTATTCACAACATTTCATAGCATAATCTTGCTGTTTTATTATTGGGAAAAACGTTGACACTTTTATTATCATGTATTTTGTATTATTATTTGCAGCAGTTTGGTGTGATTTTCAAGCCGATTCGGCTTCTAGTTAGTATTGGGGTTGAAACGGCGCATTAATTTCAAATCTGACATATATAACAGTAAGTTTTTTAAGGGTGCCAAAGAACAGAAATTCCCTTTGAGTACTAAGTTTAGTCAGGTCCCCAAAAGATGGAAATTACTTACTCTTTGGAGACATCGCAACTTTAAGAAAATAGTCTAATTTCTTAATCTGACTCTGATCTAGAATCAAGCTGCCTCTTGTCTCCTGCCTATTTTCTATGATCTAGCAGCCTCTGTTTGTATGATCTAATGCCTTCTGCCACTTGCATAAGATCTACCTTCCGTCCCTCTATAAAATCTGAACCGCTGAACATTTTTCTTTCAAATTTACAATAATTAGCAGGTGTCCTATTGTTTCATAATTATGACGTCATAGCTTATCTGGGGTACAGCATTTCTTATTTTACGGGAACAATGTTTTGGTACATTCACTTTTGTCATTTTTCATATTAATTTTCTTTTAAAAAAATCACCCTATATTTTGGTCACCCCTTGTTTGGAAATTAACGTAATGCAGAAGATAAGCAAATTAAATAAAATTTTTTTGGGGATTTGTTTTTTCAAATTAAAAGTTAGAAAAAGTCAGAAAGTTTGAGCTATCATCACTATCACTTTCATTTAAAAAGCTATGTACAATTTAGCAGGAGGGTTAAATTAAATTCCTATTGAATGGTGCAAGCTAATTTTCACATTGTAGATATTTTTTCTAAAAAGGGGGGTGTACAAGTGATAACGGTATATAAAAAAATGATGTTCCTTATACACATTTTTTTATGAGAACAACCTTTACAAGAACATTAGACTGAAACTTGCCCAAAAGTTCAACCTCGTTCCCAGGGCTTCTTCTCTCTTGACGAACGTCAAGAGAGAAGAAGCCCTGGGAACGAGGTTGCCAAAAGTTAAGAACATGTTAAGAACATTTCAGGCTAAAATTCTTAAAGATTTTAAGAACAATGGGTATGATTTTTATATTGATTTTTTATGCTTCGATAAAGACATAAAGATATTTTTAGTGTTCTACTTAAGAAAAGAATTAAAAACATCTTAAGAACATTTGAGGTCCAAATTGAGGGTAAAAAAAAAGCAACGAGGCTGACGAGAATTTAACGTGTTCTTTAAAAAAACGTGCATCATTAACTAGTACCATACAAGCTTTTATGACTCTAATATCTCGAGGCGGGGGGGGGGGATGCGTTCCCACCCTGCACACACACGAGATCAAAATTCCTAATAAGTCTTCTCCATCTTTTATCTACTGTAGATGTACTTCAACCTCGTTTCCAGGGCTTCTTCTTTCATGAGTCGTCAAGAGAGTAGAAACCCCGGGAACGAGGTTGGATGTACTTGTTCTGCTTGCTGTTAATATTTTGGCGAAGTTTCTAAAAATAATATTTTAACAAATAATTCTGCACACATTTTTTTCTCGCGTAAAAATTTCTATCGTCTTTTTTCCACTAAAAAAGCTAAGTTGAAATCAGCCTTCAACCTATTATGCAAAGAAAAAGATGACAAAATTTAAATTTATGTATTTTTTGTGGGCTAGAGAATATAATAGAGAATTCTGGCATTGTTATTTTTTTTTTTTAAAAAAAGCGCTTGCTTCGGGGATATAAAAAGGTTTTACAGAGCATCCGTTTGTTTTTTCCTATTATGGCGATTTTTAAACAATTTTATTTTTATTGGCACCCTATAAAAATTGCGAAATGACGTGACCACTTAAGTTTCTGATGTTTTAACTGTCCCGCTTATAAATTGGAATGCGGGGAATGCGGAATTTATAACCGAAAAGTGAATAAAGTTTTAACCCTATCAAGGAAGACCAACTTCAACTGTTCTATAGAAATAGGGCTTGTTGCTTTTGCAGGTACCCTTATTGTTATTGAATTCAAATTTACCGCGAGGCGCTGTAAGCTATACTTCGAAATATCTCTGTTATTGTTTATTTGAAAAGATCGCCGTAGTTTTCATATATGACTTACACTAATTCTTTGCATAAATTAAAAATTACGAAATAGCAGATGCCGACTATTCTCGGATTAGTTATTAGTTATACCATCGCTCAACTATTTTACAAACTCGGTGTTGTTTTGAGAAATGATTTTTATTATTTTCACGCGTTTTCACCTAAAAAGTTTCAAGAGATTATCACGATGTTTTGTTTTTGAAGTAGACAAGAAAAGTATATTTGAGTCGATGTAATCATGTAACTGCATGTAAGAACAAACCGTTACAAACCGTTCTCTAATTCATGGAAATAAAACAAGTATGTGCTGTATATCATTACTGTATTTTTACAAACACGTCCTTGTTTGTCTAAGCAGTCTAAGGAGTTTTAGAAATAATTTTAAACAATGACTTTCATCTTGTGTTAGTTACAAGAATTATAGTCTTCGTGAAACATGCAAATATCGTTTTATAAAAACCCTCACAAAAGTCTTTCTTCAGAACGAAGTCTCAAGAAGCGTAAAACAGCTTTAAAAAAATACGGCCAAAAAATATATCGCTAATCGATATTCTACATTACACGCTTCTTGCTTTCTTATTTTGCAATTTAATTGGTCGAAGAGTGTGCCAAAAACGCACTTCATTGGCTTATCGTTTAATCAACAAATAATTTGATTGGTCCACGCATAATATCAAGCTGTCTGTCTATTAAGTAGCTCTCCTGTAATGCTTATCGTAAAGTCTACGCCCACGTGGATATGAAAATTCATAGGAGGGAGAGAGTGTAAATAGGTTCGGAGAAAATACGATTTGATCACAAGCTTTAAAAAATTACAATTTGTGACAATAAAAAAATTGCTTTGTTTTCTTTTTTTCTTCTTCTAATCTTTTTGGACTGCCCCTCTGATATCACGAAAAGGTAGCCTCAACACCGTCCATGATCATTGTTGCAATGACTTCCAGTAGTTATTCTGAAACTTGATATGATCCTCCACAATTAAACTTTACAATGTATGGAATGGTCCACTAAAACAGAAAAGTACAAACTTAACTTATAACGTCCTTTTTCTTATGAATAATAACATACAAGTTTATAAATATAATTTCTAGAAAAATGAATTATTGTAAAGATGCGAAATTCTGTATGAATTCCCAAAAATAGGATAGATATGTTTAAAAAAAACTTCCGTAGAATATTTGTAAAAAGTATTTGACTTAAAATTTATAAAACGACAAATTGACCATGGTGGATGAAGTTAAAGAAGACATGTATGTATAACAATCAAGCAGATAATGCTCCAGAGAAGTTATGTTATCACAAAGAAAGCCTATAAGTAACAATAAAGAAACAACTTCACTGGATAACTATATATCTATTGTACAGTATGAGAAAAATATGCAACCCCCAAAAATGTTGTGACGCCTTACATTATGTTTTCTAACTCTACAGTATGACATATTTTTCTCCCCCCCCCTCCCCCGGTCACAATAACTACTTTAGCTTGCCCCTACCAAACCCATATAAATCTCTAATTCTCTGTTCACCTCATTGTTTGTTGGCACCAGGGCAGAGTACATAAATAGTATTTCTTTATACAGGGCCGGTGACACCAGGAGGGGCAAGTTGTCTGTTTGCGGACATAATGTATACAAGAAAAGCAAGAGTCATTGTTTGTTGGCACTAAGGCAGAGTACATACATAATCGTTTTTTATACAGGGCCAGCGACACCAGGAGGAGGTGGAGGAGGGCCATGCCCCCACTATTTTGCAGAGTAAAATGTTTGAAGAGTTAAAAAATTTAGTGTCGAAACTTCAAAATAAGTTCCAGTAGTTTGCTCCTGCCTACATTCCAGGAAGTTAGCTGCATATATATTACTGTTATGTTCTTCATATATGGAAGAGCATAACGTGTATCTATGATTTATATATTTAGACATATACAGTTCTAAATTTACACTAGGTAAAAAGAATTAGAAACACAGAACTTAAATTTAGAAACGATAAGAAATTATTCGAAATTTATATTCATTTTGCTTTATTTTGTTTATTTTGTTTATGATTTTTAGCAATGCAAAAGTAGCTGTAAAAATGTGTGTATATCGAAATCGTATAACAAACCTATTAGAAAACCCAGAGCTTAGTATCGTATGTATGTACGTATATAAACAAATATATTTCCCTTTACTTTCCTTCATAGGTATATCAGTAGAGATTACTATAAGGAAATCAGGATGGTGCCCATGGGGAAACCCTTTATGTTTATATACATAGATACAGAGACACTGAGGCTCAAATCGTTTTTGGAGAAAAGTCTTTTATTGGTATAAAAATTAGAACATATAGATATACGACCACCACGATTAAGATATAGCTTGTTCATACTATCAGAGAAAAATACAATACTCCATCGAACTCATGACATGTTTTAATCAGGCTAGAAAATGCAAAACAGACAGAAGAGGGGCTCTCGACCAAAGTTAACTACTGGTTCTTATACAAAAGAGTATTAAGGGGGAAAGGGCAACAGTTTAGAGCAGAGTCATGTTGTTTAGGTGAGGGTAGTGAGGGTTAGGGAAATATCATACCCTTCACTTTTCCCAAGGAAAAAGCGGATAAAATTACAGTACAAATATTTTCTCAATTTTCCTGCCTGCCTGGAGAACTAAACTTCATATGCATATACTTATATACCTGTATCTGTGTATACAAAACATACAGCCTGGTGTCTGGATTCCTTTATATGTTCATAGATTTATTAGAAAATGATTCATAAGGCCAACTATCTACTATACAAATCTTGCAGAAAAACAACACTTTAGTAAAAAAAGAAAAATAAACAAACAAGCAAGGATAAAAAGAGAAGTCCATTTTTACTGTTGACTGGACAGACATTACTGTATCTGCCAAAAAAATAAATGGAGGGAGTTGTTTTTGCGTTGAGTGGTGGATGTGGGTAGGGAATTATGAGCGAAAAACCGACAACAAAAAAAAATGGCCGTTAACAAAAACAAGAATTTCCTTATCTTTCAAGACAGAATTTGTAGGATCGCCTCTATGCCTAGCTTAGAACTAAAGAAAAAAGGGGAGGTTTAGGTACCTAACTTTAGGTACCTTTCCTTAGTCAGGCAAATCTAGGCATAACGTTTAATAGAGAAAATAAACAACAAACCTTTGGTACACTTTTCTTGTTACGAAAACACACCATCTTCACAAAATCGAACTTTATATGGCTTCGACGTATACTCTACCGCTAAGGATGACTGAAAAACGTTGGTAAGACGTTGAATGTCCTTTGTATTGCAGTTATTTCTGGGTAATGTCGCTTTTGTAGGTAAATGACAGAAAAGAAAGTAGTCTAAATTGTCGTTTTTTCAGCTTAAAAATTCGTCACCTTCCAAATTCACCGAGTTCAGCGCAAATAAGATTGGACCGAGTAATAAACCCTGTTTCAAATAGCGCGTGGAAACAATAAGAATTTGAATAGTGCAACAATGGCATTGTTCGCAGTTGGTTTTCTTTCTCTTTTTCAACTTCCTTGACCCTATTCAGGCCAGACTTTTTGGGGGCTCTGTAAAGCCTGGTGGCTAACCCCCCCTCCTCTCCTAAAAAACCTCTGATGAAACTATGCTGTAGAGTTGAAACTTTCCAGAAAGTTAGGACAACACAAAATTGGTATTTTATTATAAATTATTTTCCTGGTGACGTCATCATTCATTGATAAACTGGTGGCGCAAAAATATTTTTTTGGTTAAAAATAATTTTGTTCCAAAACTATATACCAAAACGTTTTTCAGGCAAAAATATTTTTACAATATGGTTGCTAGGGGAAAATTATCATTAGTTACCGAAAAAATATATATTTCAAAATGATAAATTGAATGAAAACTCCCCAAATCTTTAGTCATATAAGCCATTCGTTCAAAAGTTATGAAAAACAATATGAATCAAGAAGAAGGTTGCTGCAATAGCTCACATGCTTGATTTAATAATAAACTTTCCTCTCATTTTTATTGTGATAATTGTTCGCTGTGGAGGGTGAAGGAGTGAAAGACAGATTTTACTGGAAGGTTTATATAAGGAATAACATTATCTTTCATGAATTTCTTAGCACCATAACACCATAGCTGATCTTCTGAAAAATGTCTTTCACAGATAAAAATATTTCCAGAAAATATTTGTTTACGAAGAGGTTCAACGTCAACAATCAACACAATCCGACGATATTTTACCGACAGAATTTTAAAAATGCCGACATCCTTATATCTTTAAGATATGGACAATGGACAACCAAATATTGAACAATTTGCACCAGGCATGATGAAGGTAAAAATCAACAAGAAATAGATGAGGTTTCTTCTGAGAACTGCCAAAAAACGAGATCTTAAATTCTGTGTACACTCAGAGAGACCTGGGCGCTTGTAAAATCTTTAACAAATAGTTAAAACAATAGACCAGTGTTCGCTTCTTGTGACTATGGTCTTGTAGAAATGCGTAGTTTTTCATCTGTGAATAGGAAACATTTCTGTATATTTAATTTCTCATAAAAAAGTTATCGCAAAGTGAATTAAAAAATATAGCATATTTAGCAGTTTAGACATTGTGCACCCCCCTCTATAACGTTTGATAGAATCATGCTGTATTATTAAACTTTTTCAGAAAGTTGTATCAACCCATATTAAACATTTTTGCATAATTATATTTGTGATTACGTCATTACTTACGATGACGTAATCAAGAAAAAACAGGTGGCACAAAAAAAAGTTTTTAGGGGAACATTTATCTTTTCTTTTGCCAAAAATAAATTTACCACCTGTCAAAAAATTGTTTACTAAGGGAAAATTATCACTAGTTACCAAAATAATTTTTTTTCAAAATGATTTTAGACAAATTATAGGAAAAGTGCCAAAATCTCTAGTCATATAAGCCATTCATTAAAAAGTTATGAAAAAAAGTTTGACAGGGGGAGGGGGACACATTGTGCAGTAGAAATTTTAAGAATTTTTTTTGTGATTTTTAAATCATTTTTTCTCATTAAAAAATAAAGTTATTCCATGTTTAGATTATACTTTTGTGCATAGTTATACAAGACAAACACGTTTAGACACCTTATACAGTACTCCCCAGCTTATTTCGAAAAAATTTAAAAATATTTCCTCGAAAACTTCCCCACCTATTGTATCCGCCACTGCAGTGACCCTTTGGGTCTAAGGGAGATTTTAAAAGCACATTTGTTCTTGTCATTTTAATAACATAATCCCCTTTATTATTAACAATACCGGACAACATACATGACAAAATGGGGACTATCAGGGGGTTATGAGCGTAACAAAATAGTTAAACACGCTTAACCGGCAATATCCTGCTCAAAGTCAGCAAAATAACTTTAAACAGTATTTGTCGGCTGGATGACTTGTAAAAACTTGTTCAAAGTCCGCTGCAAAAGACGCTAAAAAGCGTTGTTGTTTTAGCAATTTTACTGTTGTCTTTCCCACTGCGTAACCACTATTACCTAAAATTCATAAAATATCTAAATCTTATTAACCCTATTAGGCCTAGGCTTTTTAGAGCTCTCAGAGCATAGGGAGAGACACATAGTGCGCCTTCCATTACCTTTGATAGAACCATGCTGTAGTATTGAAACTTTCAAGGAAGTTAGATTAACACATAATAATTACCAATTTAGCATAAGGTTAAATAGAAACAAAAACGACGGTTTTCAAGTGTTCAAATACTCTATCAAATGAAGTTTTACATGTATATTTCAATGGATTTATGATATCATGAAACAAACGGACTGCGTTTCTTTCCCCCCTTTGTTCTCCTTTGAAAAGGTAGCGTGATTTTAAGCAATGGCTAAAAGTCGATGAAGTGGCGAGATCAGTTGTAAAACCAGTATCACGTTTCACCAAACAAACAAAATGGCGAAATATAAGCGAAAGAGAGAAATTCTGTCAGTTTTTTTTTTACCGACAACTAGGACTATTCATATTGTCATACTTGGATGTGTCTAAACAAGAATTTTTTATTAGGTTTCATGTCTAATAACTTTTAAACTCAAGAACACAATAAAATTAAATACAAAGTTATTACAAATTGAAAGTATAATATACAAAACCAGTGGGCACATGACGGATCAATGTCGAAACAACGTTGGAACAATTCGACTTTGCTTCGACGTTCATCCGACGTCGTGTGCCTGCAAGATTAGTAGTACTAGTAGTAAACTTTATTTCAAGTTAGAATTTTTACAATAGTTTATTTTATAAAACTAATTCAATCCAACAAAATAACAATTAAAATATAAGTTAAAAACGTATAAAATAGCTTAAAATATGATTTGCAGTTACAACAGATACTGTCAGCCTGGTTTATGCTCGACTAAAGTCTTGAAGTGAACATGCCTTTTTTAATACCTTGGGGAGATGGTCCCATACTTGGCATGCTCTAAAGACTAGTTAATTTGTTTCAGAAGTGGACTTCAATGGGAGAGCCACTACACTTTCGTAACCCAATTCAGGATGCTGGTATACTTGTTGCAATAACTTTGCTTGTGGTTAATGATTCGTTCTAAAACTTCAGGCATCATTTGATTACCGGACCCGGACTTAGACCGCGACCCCAATGAAAACCAGACTCTGAAAAAGCCGGACCGAATAAAAAACGAACCCTGAATAAATCGGACCCTATAAAAACCGGGCCCCAATTACTTTAATAATATAAGAAATTATTTAAATAAATGAAATTTATCTATCTTCTTCTTCTATTTTCCCATAAGCTCCCCTCAGGGGACTTTATGGACTCAATGATATTCAAATCCTTGATGGCCCGACTGTTAATATTAAAATTTTTCATATCCTGCATCAAGTTTTTAAGGGTCAATATGTCTTATTTTTAAGTACATATACATATCTGGAAAGCTTTTGAGGTTTCTTAAAATATGAAGTAGGTTAGAAATTTGATATAAAAACTTAGTATAAAAAGAAATAGAAATATAGAACTAGAAATTTGGTATAAATATTTGGGTATAAAAGTATAAAATTTAGTTTGATTTATTTTAAAAAATGTATCTTATTTACAAATTCGTAGAGTTTAGAGATTTATTTACATCGCGTTTAAATATCGCCTAATTATATGAAGACGGAAACGTATCATGGGGCAAAGAGTTCCATAGCTTTGTGGTCCGAGGAAAGAAGCTAGTTTCATGAAATTTACAACGAGATTTAGGAATGTCGAGAAAGAATCGGTGATTTATACATAATTTGGAGAAGCGAGTTTTTCGAGTGAAAGAACGAAGAGGAGGAGCGTAGTTCGTGAGAGCATTTACCATGGGAATAGCGATAGAGAAGAGAAAGGCTAGAGACATTTCGACGATGAGAAAGAGGCTGATGGGTTGAGTATAGTTTGTCACCTACTAACCCTTTTAGACGATGTTGGACACAGTCATGTAATGATAGTGATCGTTGAGAAGCTCCTCCCCATATGTGACAACAATATTTCATGGTTTGATGAATTTGGCTTTTGTAGAGATAGAGAATTTAACTTGAGGAAAGATATTTACGCGAACGATAGAAGTCACTATCATCACAGAAAAGACGAAGTAAATCAACTCGATATGGAGGCCAAAAGAATTCTCTCTCCTACATTACGTCAAACTCAGCTTTTACGAAGTTTTTTATTTTCGTTTATAATACTGCATAGCCTACATTAATAACCCTTTGCTTAACTGCTCGGTCTATAACAAAACGACGATTTTTCCAAAGGATTTCTATGACGTCAGAACAACTGCTTTCAGATTCTGGAAAGCTATTCGCACATGCGCCGCTCGGCTATAACAAGCCGCTTTCAAAACGGAAAACAAAGTCAACCTATGAAATAATAAGAACGTAATTAAAAGTTCATTTAATACTGCACCACTACTAGTGCACCGCTGAATATAAAACACATTTTGAACACGTTTTCAAAACACTCTGCAGAAATCCTGAATTTTCTGGATCCATTCTAACCAGGGGAAAAAATAAATATTTAGAGATCTTCTAGAAGCATTCCATAAAACATGTATATTCCATTTGAAAATGGAAATTAACATCTTTCCGCTCTCGAAGGCATAAATAAACCAGATGTAAAAGGAACGCTGCTTCGTGTCTTTTGTCGACGCTATCTTGGATTTATTTCAATGTCACGTGGGACATGTTGTCATCACCATTCTCTTTTTGAGAACCCGGTCATATAAGAAATATAATGTGCATGCATTGTGTGTAGACAGAGAGCAGAAAGCGAAAGGTCGAAATGTTAGGCTAAATACTGCGTGACTAACTGCATGCAGAATAAAAACTACAAGTTTCTGTTTGTTTACATTATTTGCGCATTTCTTTAGTATATATTCGGTCTGCTTTATATTGCGACTATGTTAGAAAAATATGTGACTTATTTATCGGATTTGCTTTTCAAAAATCGAATGTAAACAAACACGGGCCATATCGGGAGAGTGCTCCTTTAATTATACATCGCTCGCCAGAAGGGGAAACTTTTCTGTCCTTTGGAGTAGCAATCGTAGTACATGAGCCCCCCCTCTCTTACTGAAAACATTTTATTTGTATATTTGAAAATGTGCATAGAAAATTAAAACATTAAAAAATAAAATGTTGCCATTGAAATCTTCGACTTGTAGAAAGTTTCGTTTCTTAAAACGTGTTCCCTTTTCTAGTCATTTAGTTTTATTTCTCGTTTTACTTTTTAACAAATTAGAAAAAACTACGACATTATCCAATGCTACCAAGAGACACATATTACAGACTTTTCAACGAAGTTAAAATTGAAAAATTTGTGTCTGTATAATAGCATTATATTCACATAAGGTCGTACTATTATCATTATAAAATACAAAAATTAGGGACGAATGCCAAGTAAATGAAAACAAAAATCGGTTAAAAATACTGCCAAGAAGGGTCAGTAATCTTATATCTGTGATTGGTTTCTTCTGAAGCGAGGAACCAATCAAAACAACAAGATAAGAGATTCGCTATCACTTATGTAGATACTGGCCGCCACTATGTACATCAAAATAATGTCATATTGTCATCACTTTTAACTAAGAGATGTTATTACTTTATACTTATGTTTGGGGTTACTTCCCAAAAGACGGAGTGAAATATAGAACGCATTTTATTCAGTAGATGTCTTTTAGAAAGTAAAACCGCAATATAAGTATAAACTAACATCTGTTTTCTGGCAACTCTATTCATTACAACCCTGTATACCAGAATAAACATTTTCAATTTTCTTTTTAATTTCACACCTTTTTCTTTGTCTTGCAAAGGATTGCACTGCATTTGCATTGTAATATCTCGTCAAAAAACACAGCAACATGACCATCACAAGTGGCTTTCTTCTTGACAACAATATCCGAAGTGCATTTCGAATAACAGTACACGTTAGGCTTCAAAGGAATGGTATACGATCTGCAAAGACCAGAGCACAAGTTGACTTTAACTACTTGAAATGCACTACAACCAGGCAGTTGTATTGATAAATATTCACTTGTTATGTTGCATCCATTTTCTTGGATGCTTGCTCCAATTTGGTTTTTAGGTTGAGAATATCTTTCGGCGATAGCTTGTGTAAAAACACAAAAAATGACAAAGAATTGTAACATGATGGATTGTACGTTACAATGATCACGAAGTACTAAAATAAAAGGGTTATATTTGCTGATATTGTTGCCTTTTTTTATTTTTTCAATTTACTATGAATGGCTTTTTGCAAGCACTTTGTAAATGTAGCTCCAGCATGACGTTATGGTTAAAACTTTATTAGAAACATAAAAAGCTGATACAGTTGAAATGTTTCTAGCAAAAAGCGTACTTTGCAAATATTGTTACATTTTTCACTGTGAAGAACTAGTAACAACCTGCAAATTAGTTCCAAGTCCTTCTTTGTAGGAAGGTTAATAAATCAATTAGTAGAATATCTCTCAACTAATTACTAGTCAACATAAGCTCCTTTTTCCTCACGTTTTCTATCATCTATTTTACCCCAAAGATATCGAAATTGATGAATTTATTGATACAGTATAAAAGTGATTGTAATCAACTTGCAAATAGGATAACAATAAAGGGATGGGCAAATTATTTGGCAAAAAATACTGCTTAGTATGATTTACAAAAATTTGACTTAAAATGGAATTGTCAACTAGCTTACAATTTCTCTATGACTGAGAAACCAAATAATTACAAAAGGGTTGAAATAGTGGATTTTACCTAGTAGCGCGTTGTATAAAACAAGACCAACTTCTCTTTGTGCATACTATTTTCCCAATGAATGTTCCCATAGCACTCTTTATTATAAAATAAAGATAATACCTTGCGGTTGACTATTGACGTCAATAATGCGAAAACAGAATGGAAATACATAGTATGAATCTGGGCGGGTGAATGTTGCTTAGAGCGGAGAAAATTCAAAATTCTTTCAATTGATTGGATTCTTCTTTTCAAAGGAACCAATCAGTTGAAAGCTCGTTTATAGCATCCATCGTCGCAAATTAATTTTTGACGAATTTACAGTTGATGTTTATTAGTTAAAATTAGTAGAGAGGGATATTAGTAGAATCCTTATACATTAATAGAAGCTAACAATCCTTATAGGATCATAAAAGTTAATTATGTAAATTTATACCATCCACGATCGCATTTTGTTTTGCTACTATCCGAAAATCCATGATATTATACCCTTACACCGATCCATGTTACCCATTTTGAAGACCTATGCACAAACACATGAAAATGAGACGTTGGCTGTTCAAAACAGAACTTGTTGCAATGCAATAGCGTCTATTTTGTGCAGTCCAAGAACAAAAAGGAAGTTCTACTTTAAGCAACCAACAACTCGTTTTCATGTATTTGTGCTTACTAGATCTATTCTTAGTATCAGACTTTGTACTATTGATGTAGAATTTGCGTTAGACATCACTTGAACTAAGAGGGAATTGTGAAAGACTGAGTAAACAGCTTAAACATCTATAAATAAAACCAGATGTGGTTTACTGTATTGACACATAGTAGCATTTATATAAACTAAACGTATTCAAAGTCAACAGTAAAGTCTTTACTGCCGACTTTGAACAAGTTTTTTTTTCCACTGGGAAATATGTCATATTAGTACATAAATATTTCAATTTGCTTATCTTCCCAGTTTGTCCAAAGTTAGCAGTAAAAACGTTAGAACAACGTTGAAAACTAGAGAGCGCTATAATTCCCGGGTGAGGAAGCAGTGCATATCTCCTTTAATGTGATATACGCGGTCAGTGAACGGGACATAAAATATTAGTGTTTTTCTTAACGGAGATGTTCAAAATAAAAAACGAGTCATCAGATTATATTTACTGGTATTTTTCCACTAGAACTAATATACAATCTTGGACATTAAGATAGAGACTTTTTACAAATTTCGATAAAAAAAAGCCACAAGCAAACCAAAAAAGCGGAATACGACCGCAACAAGTCCATAGAGATTTATCGAGTAGACTTAAGACTTATGATCTTAAGAGTTTTTCTAAGTTTTTCGATGAATCATGTTGTTCACAGCAGCCTAGTACCCAGGCTTTTGGAATAAATTTGAAGTTACGTGTCAAGTTGAAATTTCGATTTTTTATTTATTCGAATATGTTAACAACTATATTTTCCAAACGCAACCGTTCACTGGATAAAACAAGTTACATCGACATTACAAAACTCAACGCTCATACTTAGAAAGAGATTACAGCTAGATACTGCTGATGAAGTTCGAAAGAATAAATAAATTAATTTTTTGAATTTTGTTGGTCAAGTACAAGGTCATTGCAACCTCGTTCCCAGGGCTTCTTCTCTCTTGACGTTGTCAAGAGAGAAGAAGCCCTGGGAACGAGGTTGAGGTCATTGCCAATATCAGAAAAGCTTTTGTATATACTTCGAGAACCACGTATACATGGGAAACTAGCCCGTAGTAAGGCAAAACAGATTTTGGTTTGAATCCAGCTGGATGTGATTGATGGAAGTGTTTTTCTTTTTTCAGCAATCATATCAGCGAGTCGGCCGTAAAAGGTTTTTTTACATTCTCTACTCATACCGCCGTGTAACGATAAAACTATTGTGAAACTTCCATTGTCGACATTAATAATTCGTTCGTTCTAATTTCTTTTCTTTTCAGTTTCGTTCTTAACATAACATTTTTCTTTGATTGGTTAAAGTAATGTGAAGCATTTGGGTCAAAGACCCTTGCATCAAAAAGTGCTTGTTGTCCCTTTATCCAAAATAAGAGCACATATATCCGTTCTAGCTTCATCGCCATTTTTTGTAGATTTGATTGAAAGCTTTCACCTGTAAGTTCGATTAGCGGAGGCTCAATTGCAACATCAGTGCATACTTCTTATACTTAAGGTCCAATTTTTGTCATACACAGAATGTCCACCCAGTCCACCGTTTCTACTTTTTTCCATTTCTTTCATGCATTTAATGGAAAAAATATGTCCACCGTTTGTTCTGCTTACTGAGCACTGAGCTCACTGAGCAGAACAAACGGTGGACTTTGTGGAGACGGTCAAACTCTTTTTCAACCGAACGCACCAAAAAAAACATTTCTTTAGTACCATTTTCGGTTGAAAGTATGGGATTTATGCAAAGCAAAAACGAGGCTATAATTAATTATGCTAGGGAAATATTGCATAATTATGCAAAACAAACAGGGTTGACGCAAAAACAACAAGAAAACGAAAGCGACGGAGCGAAATTCGCAGAACAGAAGTTTACCGAACAGTAATAATTAAATAACAAAAAATTAAATGTATAATTATTAAAAATGGCTTCCACACAGTGAACTGAGTTGTTATTTTGTATTTCTTTCATACAAGAGCTCCAAAAAATAGTGCAAGAAATTTGTGGTTTGTTAGCTGTGCTCCAGACCTCTCCCAATGTTAATGTTTATCTATATTAAATTATCTAACTTTTATTTGACGTTATATTTTTAAGTAAATATATTAAATTTTTAAGTCTGCTATATTTAAATTTATCTACCATGTGTTGCCAGTGTAATATAAAGACACATTCAAAATCAAAACAAAGAAAATAAAAACAAGGTGTCAAGTGTATAATAATTCTGCGTCAGCGATAAAAATATTTGTTCCGTTCTTTTCTTTAAGAGCACAAACTTTCGCAGGCACAAACTTTCGCGAATTTTGAGTCTTTTCGCGAAAGTTTATGGTTTTGGAAATTCTGAAAAGCCTTATTCGCGAAAGTTTATGCTCGCGAAATATTTCTCATTCCTTCATTCGTGAAAGTTTATGCCCTAAATTTTCAATGATTTCAATGATTTTAATGATTGTATTATCTTTGAAACAAACAAACAAACAAAATATTTTAACATTTTTTTCCTATGTAAAACATCAACTTTAAGCCTGATAATTTGCAACGGACACTGTCTGGTTTTTAACTTTTGAGACGTTAATTCATTTTTAAGTACAGTGAACCTCTCTATAGCGAACATCACCGGGAACAAAAATAACGTGTCCGCTATAAGGAGGTGTTCACTAAGCAGAGGGTTGTTTAGGAGAGTTTGATCACGATCCGTTCCTGCAAAAAGTGTCTGTTTGACCAGAATCCATTCCTACAAAAAAGTATCCACCACGAGGATGTGTCCACTATATGAGATGTCCGCTATAGAGAGGTTCCACTGTACTCTTCTCTAAAGTAATTGCTATCGCAAATTATCAGGGTTAAACTTGGTCAATTACAATAGTAGTTGATACATCAGCAGGCTCCGGAGTAAGTTGTTGCGTAACCCTCCTGAAAGTTTGTGCTTTTAAAGTACTATAAACCTGCGAATCACCCAGTATATCAAACTTTAATCGAGAAACTCTAGTTTGAGAAAGAATAAAGTCCGCCTATTGGTCATAATCGTCAAAAAAATAAACCAATTCCGCACAGTTGTATCGTTGTTTTCATCAGATTTGTTGCGTTACGGAGTTTGATATCTAACAAGCCATATTACATTGTTGCAATGAATCCTGCTGCTTGTTGTCAAACCTAAGGCACAGGAGATATGCTGCGCTTCCTCGCCCAGGAATTATAGCGCACTCTGTTGAAAACGGTTATGCAACTTTAGCTATTGTGTCTAATAGAGAAATAAGCCATAAAGTTACAAGTTGCTAACATTTATCGTTTCTTAGTTGGGGCATTTTTGCTCATTGTTTATGGACTGTATATTGTCATGATTATGTGGTTACTTTATAGCTTCATAAAATGGCTGTTTGTTAAGGTCTTCCAGAGTTATCAGAAAAAACTGTTATAAATCCTTTTTTGAATACTAATACTAAAACTTAGCTTGGGAAAATTTATACGGTATAATAGTATATAATAGAGGTCACCTAGAGCAAAATTTATTTCATTATATTAAAATTAAAAATCAACTTGCGAAAAACTGATATATGGCAATATACAGTCCAAATATGGCAATATACAGTCCAAATACAGAGAAATACGAGACCCTATTTGGTAAGCTGTCACGCTGTAGTAATGTTTGTCACAGAATCAATCAACTAGTCACACATTAATGCCATCAAGCCTGCGGGGGAATTGCGGGAAATTAGTTTGTAAATAATATATTATGTAGTCATTGGATTATCCTAACTTAAACTATTAGTTCCGGAGAGGACTGCGCCAAATTTAGTCGTTATTCACTAACATCCCTCTCAAGGAAACCATTAACCCTTCATTAGTATGATGTGGACCCCCTGAAATTTAAAAATTTTCTGTGAGAGTAACAAACAAAAATTATTATTCAGGAAGTTATTTTCTTACATACTATAAAAATCTGCATCATACTTTTGTGACTTTTTGACCTTTAAATCTTCTAATACCTCCCTATGAATAAACAAATTCCCGGGGGTACCCCACCATACTAACGAAGGGTTAATATATGCTGTGATAATCTCTGCAACGATAGTGACGTCATTGATAAGATAAGTAAGGATGATTCCCACAAACTACTATCTATCGCCACAGGTCAGACTTATTTTTGGTTTTGACCAAACTTATTACAAACAGTTTGATGGTGTAATTATGGGTTCACCACTAGGCCCGAGACTTGCCAACGCATTTTTTTTTGTCATCATAAACAAATTTGGCTTTATAACTGCCCCAAAGAGTTTAAGCCAGTGTTTTATCGAAGATATGTTAATGATGTTTTTGCTTTTTTTCATCACCAGAGCACGTTTAACTGTTAAATTATTTAAATAGTCAACACGCCAACATTTCTTTTACATCCGAAGTTGAACGCAATGGTTCGCTCTTCTTCCTTGATGTTAATATCAGCCTCATAAATAATATGTTTGTTACATCACTTTATAGGAAACCCACTTTCAGTGGAATGTGTTCTAATTTGAATAGTTTCATAACCGATGAGTACAAACGTGGCCTTGTTCCTCTTATGCTTTGCTTTATCGTACATTTTCCATTGTTTCTAATTTTTTACTATTTCATATTGAGGTCATGGAGTTTAAAGATATTTTATTTAAGAGTACCCTAGTGGTTTTACGGGCTGATGTATTAAATGTTTTTCGTAGCCTGAGTTCCAGTCCCTAACTACGACTAGTACTTGTCGTAGATAGGGACTGTAACCCAGGCTATCTGTTCGTAGAATTAGGTCATGTCTACTACCAGAGAAAACGTTTTTTGGGTAAGTTATTTTTACGGTTGCGGACGAGATTGGTTAACTCCGCTAATAAGTCTCTTCCTGCTTTTAGTCTTCGAGTTATGTATCGCTCTCCTTCACGCATGTTACCATTTTTAACTTCAAGGATCGTGCTCCTCAAGTATTGTCGTGTAACAATTTAAGTGTAGTAACTGAAACGCTTCTTATTGCGGTAAAACCACTAGACATTTGAAAGTAAGAATTTGTGAGCACTTACGCGTTTCCTCTCGAACAGCAAAACCGGCGAGGAACGTCCAGACCACTACATTAAGGATCATTTTGTGTCCAGACCACTACATTAAGGAACATTTTGTGTCCAGACCAATGCAGTTAAGGATCAGTTACTCTTTTGGAACTTGTTCCTTTGATAATTTTAAGATCATTACCTACGAATTATCTTTTAGAGTTGAAAGAAAGCTTACTTTCGCGGGAAGAAACTTTCGCGGTATGAAAAACACCGCGAAATATTTGGAATTAACTTTCGCGGTTAGCTGCTCAGTGTAAATTTCGCGGTAATAAACTTTCATGGATTCGAGAATTTGATATATTTCGCGGGAATAAACTTTCGCGGTTTGCAATTTTAATGATAAAAAATTCAATCGTTTCGAAAAAAGTTATCGTTTTAGATTGACAATAAATGTATAAAATGTGTGATGTAAAAGAAAAGAGATGAAAAAAAATGATTTTTTAGATTTTTTTTCGCGGAATAAACTTTCGCGAATTCGAGAATTTGATATATTTCGTGGGAATAAACTTTCGCGGTTGACCAGTTTTAGCGTATTTTACGGAAGAAACTTTCGCGGAAATCGGGGTTAAATTGCCGCGAAAGGTTTTCCGCGAAAGTTTCTTCCCTTAAAGTAATGGTCTTTAGAGACAAACCTAATGTCTATAGGAATATATCATCATCTCCATGATTTCTGTTTGATAAATTTTATTATTAATCAGCTTACAGTACAGTACTTTACATTACTTACTTGATTAATTAACATTTTGTATCATTTTGTATCATATTGTATTGTCATAATTTTACATAATTTTTCATAATTAATAAAATATTTTGTACAAAACTAGGCCTATATAAACATTAGAACGAATAACATTTTCAATATTTATGACGTCATTCACATAAAGATCTGTACCTGCCACCCTTATAAAGAAGTCACCGAAACGGAGATGACAATGCAATCGTTTCTTTAAATTTAGATTTAGAAACAATGGAATCTAAGGCAGCGTTCCTTTGTGGAACATATATGTAGGGGCAACAGAATACTTCCTACTTCCTACTACCATACTATACATCGTGACAACATCGGGACAACGTCTTTTTGACGTTTTTACGAATCCTCTACTGCGTATTTTCGACATTGGAAAGATGCAAGCTATTTATTACTAACCTTTGACACATGGCGTCTTTCAAGATCGAGATAGCGTCCTTACTCTACGTCAATTTATACTGCTTAGTCTCGACTTTGGAAAGATACCGTGTGCCAAATGAAATTGTTTTTAGAGATTTTATTTGTATTTTTAAGTTTAGGGAGAAGAACCATTGTATTTTTTTTGCCTAAATCCAGTTCTGTTTCTTAAAAAGTTGTTTCCTGCTAAAAAAGAAACAGCAACAACAAAAAAACAACAACAAAACGTGTATTAAAATATCGGTAGTCAATAGAATTAGACGTTCATGTAACCAAACTATTTTCTTAAAGTTTGTATTTACGATAAGCACCAGAGTGAACGACTACGGAATACAGATCTGTATAACTTCGTACTCGGACTGTGCTCACACGGAAGTTATTGGATAAAATCTAGTTTCATTTCGTCAAGTTGTTTTTTGTAATACTTGTCTAGGTACGTGTGGGATTTTTGTTTATTATTATTATTGTTTCCAAGTATTGCAGGATTTATATTTATCCCACTCTTGGATAGTTAGCATTGTCACAATTTTTTAAATTCCGCTTTTCGTCTTAAAGATATACCTGGGAAATACAGCTGTTAAGGCTTCCAAGTGAGAAATAAACTATTTAGAATAATTTCTATTGTATAATGAACGAATAAATTTAGTTAGGTATATCTGGATTTCCATTAGCGGGAAATTCCGCGCGGAATTCAAAAGAAGATATTCCATTGGTGGAAATTGACGTCACACGTCAATTTCTACCAATGTATTGTCTTTATTTGGATTCCGCGCGGAATTTTACGCTAATGGAAAACGGCCTTATGAAACTAAGTTACAAGCTTGGCGCTACACGTTACGTCAAGAGAGAAGAAGCCCTGGGAACGAGGTTGGCTTGGCCCCATTAAATAGATAATTGTTACATTTGATGATGCTATAGAGTCGACAATAACAAATGACATAAAAATTGTTAACAACGCTCATACGTTCTTAAAACAAAAGGGAACATTTTCTGAGAAAATGAAATTGCCAAGATTTACCCTAAAATCTGCTTAACTCAAACTTCCAAGGGACCAGGCAAATTAGTTCAAGTTAGCGAGTATTTAAATTAAGCAAATATGATAACTCAAATTTTGACGAGAAACTGACTTCCGTTCGTCTAAACAAGGTTACTTACTGAAAACAATGGATTCATATGGGGTTGAAAGAAATGATATAGCTTTTATTTATCATGCAGAATCTGTTACTTATTTATAATGTTTAAAATATAGCAATATACTTTAGGAGCATTAACTTTCGCGGGCAATAACTTTCGCGGTTTTCGCGGATTTTAGCCCCATTCGCGAAAGTAAAATACGCGAAAAATCCTATATTGATCCATCCGCGAAAGTTTATGCTCGCGGAATTTTCAAAAAAAATTCCCAGTTTCTTCTATGTACTTTAGTCTTGAATCGTATTCTTACACCATACTACCCTAGTATACTAAGCTCATCTTAGTTAGATGATTCGGATTGAGAAGATCCTGAGCAAGAAGAACGAAGTGCATTCGACCTATTTGATGAGGAGCCATTTGATGAATAGCTATAGTATATTTTTGGAAGGAATAGAGTATGACGATAAGTCAATAGGTATTGTGTTTTTCTCTTTCCATTCTCCCTGAATCAATTAAAATAAAGAATAGAAATTCTCCAATTATTCCTTAATACGAAAAACAATTACTATTTTTGCTCATCCGCGAAAGTTTATGCTTGCGAAATTTTTTTTTTTTGGACGATCCGCGAAAGTTTGTGCTCGCGAAATGCAAAAATTTCGCGAAAGGTAATGCCCGTAAAAGTTAATGCTCCTAAAGTATTGTCCCAAACTTTCTCAATCGAAACTTTGTCTGTAGGTAATATTTGCCCTTGATCTATAAATGACAACATGTTTTTAATTTTATTTATTAATATCACCATATTTAAAGCAAAGGTAAAGTTAAACAAACTTCTTTGAGAATATGACAGTGCGAATATTGAATAAAATGAATAAAAATAGAGCTAAATAAAACCATAAAATATTATTAATTTAATCATGAATTAGAAATAACATTGTAGCTATGTTGTTAAATTAAAAATTGTTTGTATAAATAATAACATAGCAACCAAATTTAATGATACAGCATCGATCTATGGATATAGCAACAAGTATAATCAAAGATCTATAAAATCGCAGTTTAAAGTTCAAATTTCTATTACTTTATTCTATTACTAAGTGTTTTCTCAGTTAGTACAAATCATTATCACAATGGGAAGAAATATATTCATCTTGTTTGTAATGTTCTTATTGATAAACGAAGGTAAATAAGTTTCTTGTCTTTTTTACAAATAATTCTTTGTATAACAAGAATTGCTCGTAATTCGGAGAAATGTGAAAAAAAACTAAAAAAAAAATTAAATCCCTCGTTAAACTCTTATAAACCCGGCTCTATAGTTCGTACGATCTGTTATTCAAACTCTGGCGATAATTTTGTAAACATTCCCATTCGCGAAAGTAAGTCCTCGCGAAAATGAAACTTAAATTTATTTTCGATTTTTTTCTTCTTTAATGTGTGTCCAAATAACGCATATCAATGATGATGTTAAATTACTCGTTTGCAAAAATAGGCTAAGTTTTCTTAGAAAATATTATCCGTGATGCAGTTACATACACCGAGCATGCCAAGAGAAAGACTGTCACAGCTATGCATGTAGGATGTAGTATCATGATATACAAAAATAAATAAATAAATAAGTACGTAATAATCTCGCGAAATAAGTATTAGTGAAAATTAATCCAATTAAAAAATGTTGAAAAGAAACTCCTTGTGTCTTATAAACTCGGCTTTATAATTCGAACGTCTTTTAATTTGAACTCTCGATCTTTTTCAGAATAGGAAGGAATAGAGTTATCCTTGATGACAACCTACGTCTAATCAACGTCGTAAGTCGTAAAAACGTTATTTTGACGTTGTGTCGTAAAAATGACGTATTTCCCAGTAAAATAACGTATTTTTGATACGTCTCCTAGTAGGATATGTTTTAAATTATAAATTTAAATAAATTTGATTAGACAGGAAGCAAGAAGGCAAAAATACTTGTAGAGAGATTTTTCTGGTATGTACACGAGAGAAGAACGTTTAGGTTGCGACTATTAATATCATCTAACACGAGTTGTAGTATGAGAAATTGTATTCTTTCGTTAATAGGATTTTTGTTACCTACATGGACATGTGTAAGTTATGAAAAGGTAGACGGTGTTGGAAATACGACAACAAAAGGATGCGACATTGATGAAGATAATTGCTATACATCTGAATACAAATCAACTCATAATTCAGTCACCACATTCCACCAAGAAAAAGGTTGTGTAACATCAGCACAATGTGCAATGGATTACTGTGAGATGGTTAAGACCCAAGCTGTCGTCACTGGAGCGGTTATATCGAGCTGTTCTGTAAGTTATTTCTTTCTTATTTTAGTCATTCATAATGATTGAAAAATCTCAGGGATTCTATAACGGGGCATTTTTGTAGCCAATATGTTAATTGCTATAACCTATATAACCTATATAATCGCGTTTATCTCTTCAAAATGATGTTAACATCAGAATTATTGCTCTGACGTCATTAATATTTTTAATTCTTTTAATTTTAAATAATAATAATGATAGTTCAATAATAAATGAAAAATACTTTTAACTTTCTGTTTAGTAATTTTATGAGACGAATCAAAAATTACTAACAGAATTTTAATGGTATATCTGCCTAATAAATCACTTCATTTCACCGTAAGTATTCCATTAAGCTCCTTAAGCTTTTTGGAGTGGGAGTTTATTCAAGAAGGGATCCTAGAAAATACATCACCACAAAAGGCAGTACAAACGCAGTCATTCTTGCTGTTAAAATTGAAGGAAAGAAATAAAAACGCCAAGTAACAGTAATATCATGAAACAGTAAACCCTTGTTCACGCACAGGAGGTTAACGGCGTTAAATAAGGTAGCGGCGTTATGGTTAAAGTGTGATATCTAAAATGTAAAATCAAAAATTATTTTGAGTAATATCGTGTATAATCACCCACCCCCTTGCTCAGGGGAGGGTCTTATTTGACAAAATAACATATTTGGGGTGGACTAATTCAAAGGCCTTCTTTGAGGGTCGGGGCTTAACACGAATATTTACGGTACTTTCACTTTCAGTTGTGTATTCATATGCTATGATATATCAGAGGCACAAAATATCAGAGTATGTGACAACATATACCATTATACAAGTGACAACATATATAAACATCGTCGTTAGCAATTCTTTCTTTTACAGGTTGATTGCTGTGATGATTCGCTCAATTGCAACAACAGTGGATTGAAAGTGAACGCTGGCTTCATGTGGATAATTACAATTGCTTATATTTCCATGTTCCTTTTCTGATTGATTAATATGTAAATCCCATAATTCTTTGCATTAATAGTAAATAACTTGATACAAAAATCATAATGATCAACACGTGATCAACACGTGATCAACACAGCTTGAAAGAGTACCGAATATCTCCATATATGAACAGGTATTCCCATATATGGCAATGCACAGTCCGTATACGCAGCTATGGGTTTGTATTTAGCAGTTTTTCTCTTTGCACAATTATTAAAATACACTTTTTTTATAAGAAATGTTTAGGGTCTTTCTGTAATAAGGTTATTACTTGTTGTTTTTAGTAATTAAAGTCACATAATTACCCTATTTTGGTCAAATTCCAAATAAATAACACATTCAGAAACTTTTATTCTTTAAAGACAACTATTAGTAGATATACAAGTGATTAAAGTTTTGTATTTTTTAGGCTATCTGTGTGGCAGCCATATTGTTTGACCAAACTTGATCGCTTTTCTGCATAAATATATTAAGTTGCTTATTTGACCCACTTCCTGTTATTTATAAATGCTGAAATATTCAGGGTGTGATTAGCAATTGCCAATAGTGCACTTGATATAGAATTTAGAATTTTGACAAAATAGGGTGGCTATGTGACTTTAAAGTGTTTTAGTTAAAATGAGCAAGGAGTAAAGTATTTATCAGAACGTACTTAAAAAAGGACAGATACAACACATTTAATAATTCTCTAGTTTAAAACCTCGCCATTTCTGACAAAATTTAGTAGCCCATTCTGATAGAAACTCAGTTAAAAAACCTCTCTTATTCGAAACCTTTCTATTTGGAGCAATATATGGCGGGCTCCTGTGTTAGAGAGGTACCACTGTAGAATACACCATTACCTAGATCTGTTGATCTCACATTAAAACTGGGTACATTATTGGTTGTTTTCTTTGTAATATTCGTTTATTCTGCATAATATATTGCTGTATGGTGCATATTTTCAATGGTGCGTTTGTGTATTTTGCTGATGTCAAGTTTATCATCAAGTTTCTTTATAACTCTGAGTTCGGTATTGCATGTTTCCTGACTTTTTGATGGAGTCCCATGACTAGTTTCTTATAAACTGGGTTCTTATAAAAATAATGTGGACTGTTTCTATATAGAGAGGTTGGCCACAGTATTTGAGTTGCAGATAAAACATTTTGTATTGTTCATTGATAACCAGTAGTAGACAGTTTATTATTTGCTTTGTGAGTAACCCCCGTTTTGACAATATTTTTACATGTGTTTCTTTTTCTTTCTTAAATTTTTACGGGCTACTGTTATTAAAATTGTTAGATTTTTTTCCTTCTGATTCCGGATGACAAACCACCTTGGTACCATCTCCAAAATTCGTTCCCACGGAAACTTCTTTCTCACGCTAAATCAACAAATTTGTATCAAAGAAACCAATCAACTGTTGACTTAACACTCTTCATCGTAGATTGAATTCTCTCAAATGTATTGATTTTGACTTTCTTAAAACTGCTAAAATATCTGCTTTTTGAAACGAATTTTGGGGATAGCTCCTTATATATAGTGCCCTACACAAAAAAGGAATTTATTGCATTTCAACAAGTTTTACTTTTGAGCAGCCAACATCTCACCTCGTATTCATATATTTGTCTATAAGTTTATATTACGCATTGCTAATTTGTAAATACTTAAGGTGGATTTTCACTAGGCGAATTTGTTCGCTTGAATACTAAATGAAGCCATTACATTATGGTTGAAAGCAAAGTCCCCTGACAGGTGATGTCACTTTCTACCAATGTAATGACTTCATTTAGAATTCGCGCGAACGAATTCTCCAGTGGAGATCCGCCCATGCGCGTCTTTTTTAAACGTTTTGTAGAAAATCCGAGTAGTTGTAAATATGAAGCGGATGAGCACGTGTCGTCTAATAAACTTAAACACGTCTACAATCTTGGACACAAATACTGTAGAACAAGTGAAATTTTTGCAAAGGGTCGAAATTTCGACTTGGAGAAAAAGTCTTAAATTTTGATTAGCAAGACGAATGGCACAAAAAATTCGAATTTATTTCAAAAGCCTGGGTACTTGGCTGCTGTAAACAACGTAATTCGTCGAGTTTAGAAAAACTCGAGTCTTAAATCTACTCGACAAATCTCTAAGATAAATAAATCTGTAGGGACTTCTCATAGTCGTTTTTCGCATTTTTGCCTTACTTGTGGCGTGTATTGTTCGCCGAAATTTGTGAAATGTCT
Organism: Neoturris breviconis; assembly: GCA_032360805.1. Classification (NCBI taxonomy): domain Eukaryota; kingdom Metazoa; phylum Cnidaria; class Hydrozoa; order Anthoathecata; family Pandeidae; genus Neoturris; species Neoturris breviconis. The sequence goes on from JAULBZ010000336.1 coordinate 26,481, forward strand.
CTAATTTTCAAGATTGTAGATGTAAGAACACATATTTCGAGACAAGGGAGTGATATTTGAGTAATATTCATTGTTGTATCTATTGTGGTAAATTAATTATATATAGTTTGGCACTGAGATCACAGCCTTGATAGTAATTTATTGTTATACTCCTGAAAAAGAAAAACCGCCACTGGAAAAGATTATTAGATATTGGATCATCGTCGAAACAACGTCAAAACAACGTCAAAACAACGTCAAAACAACGTCAAAACAACGTCAAAACAACGTCAAAACAACGTCAAAACGACGTCATGACAGAAATACGAATACTTATTTGGTTCCCTAACAAGGTTGATGTTAACTGTTTATCGGTTTTCAAAGATATTGTTTAATTTATATGAATTACTTTGAGGTTCACCAATAATCTGTATAAACCTAGCTAACACCGATTTCCATAGATTATCGGTATGTCTATTGTTTAGCACAGTAAAAAGGGGGGCAAAGATCTTCCTTATCTTAACTTCACAACCAAATATGTTAAAACCTTGAAGTTTTACTTGGAAAAAGATCTTTATAATTTGCTTTGCAATTAACATATAATTGAAAATATTAAGGACTTGCAAAAAGAGATCAGCTTTTCCCTAAATGATAAAGAACTCAATGCAGATAGATTAATCCTGTAGACCACGAAGAAAAGCTAAGGTAAAGTAAACAAAACCAAACGCAAAGAGATAAAAGAGGCTACAGTAGGACAATATTAAAGAAATATAATCGTTTTAGCAGTAAATAAATTGCAAGAAAAAAACTGATCAAGTCATATTTATACTCCCAGTATTTCCTTGAGATAAATTCAGAAGGGGGGAACGATAGTACCAACGTTGATGTGTCCGCCATCTCGAATGTACGAAAGAAATTTTGCGGAAACACTCACAGTTTCCACCGCCCAACGTTGATGTGTTCGCCATCTCGAATGTATGAAAGAAATTTCGCGGAAACACTCACTGTTTCCACCGCCCATACGACGAACAAAAAAAAGCGCTAGACCAAAAAAAACCCATCTATAAATCATATCAATAAATATGTATATGTATAATTAAGTTTAAAGTAAACAGTAAAATTTCAACAATGATACACTATTCGAAAACGCGTGGAAATGTTACCGCGTATTCCGTCTTGCTACAAATGGGCAATTAAGGGTCAAATGCGCCAAAATAAGACCTGTGAGCAAATCTGTTTGCAACGTTCCAAACCTGTAGGTCACTTGCTGGTTGTGCGGCAAATTTTGGGCAGAACGGTCTAGCGCTTTTGGAATGGCTACTTGTACATACATCGATCCATCATCACAAAAATCCATGATCGTTTCGTGCGATACTAATGCGAATCAGCATTAAGTTGCACAAATGATATCGTGATATAGTTTGCTAGTATCAACGCCTCGTTTTCATGTATCAATTTGCTAGTATTATCGCCTCGTTTTCATGTATAGGTCTATATGATGTTACTAATAACATTGCCAAATGAAAAAGCAAAGATAAATGTAAACATAGCGTGAATGAATACAATATAGAGCCGTATAACTCCACAATCACACTGTGTATTGCCATATATGGAGTTATATGGTTCCGTATTGAGTTTACTTTCACACTGTGAATTAGTTAGTGTATATATTGAATGAAAATAACATAATAGCTAAATAAATCACAAAATATTATTAAAAAAAAATAATTAATTAATAATTAACTAATTAATTAAATTTTATTCATTTAGATTTAGAATCAAGAAAAGACAAATCAACATTGCGGTTTTCTCAACAAATTAAAAACAATTCTTTTCTTTAATTAATTAACAGCCGCTTGGCGGCCGAAAGATTTATACACGCATACCAAAGGTTGAAAAATCACCTCACTGACCATTATAAAGCGTGACTGTAAGCATATGAGGTAAATCCATATAATAACAAATACTCCATACTCCACAAAATCTAGTGTTCTTTTGATAGTTCAGAGCTGTCGTTCGCGAACAGTGTCCCATGGTCTGTGTTTAGACTGAACAGGCTATGCACTGAACAAATCTGACAGAGTAATCAAGAGTAATCATCGAAAAGCATAATATGAACAAAACAATAAAGTAACAATTCAACGCATTCTTTTAACTTGTGGATATTTGTATGAAACAACTTCATCATTTCTTCAGTTACAACAAACGTTTATATATTAAGTGAAGCAAAGCTAATATACCAAACATTAGGGTATACTTTAATACAGTAAACGGGTAAAACATTATGTTACAACTTACTCAGTAGTCAATACACATTATGACCATAAGAACGCTAGACTGTAACTATCCCCGCAGCTATAAATGATATATTTCTTTTTCTAAGTTTTTTAATATTAAAGGGGGAGGTTCAAAATTGTGAATAAGGATCTTAGGTAATAAAAAAAAAATTCCGAAAAAAATTTGATGTCAAAAATTTTCAAAATGATCCTAGATAAATTATATGAAAAGTGCTAAAATTCGGGGGGAGGGGGACCCCCCAATAGGAATAGGGTTGTTGATTGTAGTTGATTTTGTTAAACCCATTCGAATTTCTTAAAAAATCTACTAAAACGTACTTTTGTATGCCAGGCATTTCTTCCTGGTTTCGATGGAAGATTGTCTTCCCAAAACCAAGGCTCAATGGATTTTACATCACTATGCTGAAAGTATTGTTGTTCTTATCGTAACACATATACTAAAGGTTGATTTACATCAGGCAGAAAATTTTGCCTGAAAACAAAAAGAAGACATTCCATTCGTAGAAATTAACATGATGTGTGATGTCAATTTTTACCAATGTTATGTCTTCTTTTAGCTTACGGGCCGAAACTTTCCGCCTAAATCAACTTTAAATCATTATGTAACAGTTACTCATTCCTGCGCCTAATAATGAAATATACAAGTCCATTCAATATTCCACCAATATTCGTAAATGTGGTGACAACTTGAAATAAACCGATAGGTATATTATTGGTAATAACGAGCCAAACACCAGATACTGCCAACGCCCACCATTGTATAATAAAAGCTAATACAAATAGGCTCATGTTACAAGCTGCACGGTGTGATGCACGAATAATTGGTGCATCTCCTCCACTTATATCTTTGAAATGTGGTTCTTCTTTTCGAATACGATACCATGTAAGGGAATATAGAACAACATTTAGCACTAAAACAAGTGAACATGCCAAAGTAGTCAAGACCATGTTGGCAACTTTTCCTTTGACAGCATCCAAATTGCAACTAAAAAAGTGACAAAAATAGAACATATCTATTAAATAACTAATCGTATTTCTTTATATAATTTGGGAGAATTCCGTAGGCCTGCCTCCGTTAAAAATCTGTATTTGATTTTTCCCGAAGAAAGCCTAAACCTCGAGTTGTAGAACAAATTTAACGTGCATTCCTCTAAAATTATCAACAGCCAAAGACGCTTCACTCTGTATACACTTAAAATAAATATGCGCATGCGCGCTTCAAAATAGTACGGGGATCGCGGAGTGTCCAAAACAATGTTATGTAACGTACTGAAATTATTTCGCACTACACGGGATGACGCAAGTCATGAATTTCTATAGCGTTATTTTGGATCATTTTATTGTAAAAAAATCGTTCACGTAATGCCATGGTATCTTCAGGAGAAAAACCTTTCCAATATTGGTCAATGTGTAATCTTACATATTTAACTCGATTACTCAGATCACAATGAGTATATCGATTTAAGAAACTATATTCTCTAGCAGCAGCAATATTTTGGTGTTTTCCAAAACCAACTGACCACCGACCAATCGACCAGTAATAACCAACTATCGACCACCCAACCACCGATCAGAAAATAATTATAGTCGTGTTGTCGCATTTTTATTATTAATTTTAGCAGTTTGTATACAGGCAACATTGTGTATTGCATACAACGATCGCCGGCCTTCGTCCCCTCGCTTTTAGTCCTCTATATTTTTACATTTACGATTTAAACCCTTTCAGGCCTCTACCTGTCATACATTTCCCCCTAACTTCTGAAGAATTGTTTATGTGAGTAAAAATGTTGGAATCATGAATTACGAAACTGCCACCTCCTCCCACCCATTTCAAAGTTGTTTTGTTTTCTGTTGAGCGGCCGAGACTTTCCAGAAACCAAACAACACATTGAGAACAGGGAGGGAAGGGAGAAAGTTTAGAAATCTTAAGCAAGGCTATATTTATATTGTTTAAATTGAAGTCTCAACATATTTTGCGCGAGATTGTCTGAGAATTTGACAGGTGGTAATTTCTGTTCAAACAAAAATATTTTTTCTTGAAAAACGTTCTGACAAATTTCGGCGACAAAAAAACTTTTCACTTAAATATTTTTACACCATCTGTTTTTCCTTGAAAACGTCATCATAAGTAACGGTGTCATTCACGGCAGTTTGGGAGTTGAAACTAAGACTGCGCATGCGCGGATTTTATCGATAAATACTGGCATCCATAATGGCCGCTTTTTACTCATTCGATCCACGTGCTCTGAAATCGCCATTATGTCGCCTTAGAACTGCATTTTTAGCAGTTCACTGGATTCAAAACAAAGTTATTTTTAAAGAGGAAAGATAAACCTTTCTAAAAAATAGTTGTCTGAAAGAAACGATTTGGAGGCAAACATTGCAACGGAGGTTCCAAAAACTATAAAGCCTATGCATAGTTTTCAGCTTAATTTAGAGAATCCAAAAGATTTCCCAGCATGGAACTTATACTTTTCTGTTAGAAGATGCCCCAAAGAAGACCATATTTAAAGGGTAAGTTGCTAACATGGGCTCAAATCTTGGAATATTCCTACAAAATTCTTGTATTTTACAATTTCCCCCCTAAATTTTGAGGTTGTTAAAACCAGAATCTCCTTATTATCCTTCAGTTGTGTTAATTTCTTCTTGGCTATATGCCTATGCGCACTTGAAAATATTCCGCATCATTGAAAGAAACTTTTGTTTCTGTGGTGAGAATAAACTGATGTTGTCTTGATTTTATGAGGTTTAAATCAAGGAAAAAATTAATATCTGGTTGATTGATGATGATATTTTTCAAGCTAAACTTTTTTTGCATAGCTTTTGATTGAATGGCTTATACGACTACAAATGTTGGGAATTTTTGGTAACTAGGGATAATTTTCCCCTAGCAACCATATTTTTGACAGAAAATTAAAAAAAAAAAATTTTCTTGTTATTTTTGCTTCAAAATCATTTTGGTATATAGTTTGCAAAAACAAAAAATTCACCTAAATTTTTTTTTTCTGCACCACCTGTTTTTCAGTTATGACGTCATCGTTAGTAATACCGTCATTATTTTTTTTTGTTTTGCTGAAATGTTAATTAAGGGTTCACCTAACTTTCTAGAAAGTTTCAACACCACAGCATGGCTCCATCAAAAGTTATGGAGGAGGGGGTGATGGGGGGGCCTTCGCTATTCAGAGCAGGCTGGCTTATTTTCCATATTAACCCTTTTTTACATGTATTTCTTTAAGACAAGTGAGATCAACCAGGTCAACTCACGCCAACCTCTTCATGGTTTTAGTGATGGTCTCCCTACAATGGCTCTTATTTACTTCTATATTTATTGTATTTAAATTATTTACCTATTTATAACTATGTTGTAAGAGATTGTTCTATCATTTTCGTCTACTCCACAGAAAAAGATAATAAGTTTGTAAGTGGAGAGAAAATTTTCCTACAAAGTTTTATTTTTTGTTTTCAATTCCAGTGAGCTAAAACTTGTTCAAAGTCCTCAACAAAAAAGCTAGAACAATGTTGAAAAAGCGTCTTTACTGCAGACTTCGAGCAGGTTTTTGTCCACTGCTTCCTACAAAATATATATATAAAATGTGATGGAACAGAAAAAAACGAAGTTGGTGGTTGGGTAAAAAATAACTATCACGTGCGTTTCAATAGAGTAAGCAAATAGGCAATATAGTCATTTATAAAAAAAGTTCAACCAACCTAGTTCCCAAGATTTCTCACCTTTTAAAAGAAATATGGTCATGGGAAAGTAAAAAGAAACTCGGCGCTCTCCATTACTTTTAAAAGTGAAGTAAATCTAGGTTATGTTTTAGATCCTCTCATAGCTCTAAATTGCTTACACCACCCCCAAGACCCCCAGCTGCATAACGGAACTTTCGTTCGGAAAGTTCGGAAATTTAGCTTTGCTAACTCTTAAAAAATCCTGTATCCGCCCCTTCACAAGTTTATTCCCCGCAAAAGTATATCCCCTTAATTAAAATATTTCATATTTATTTTTTACTTAACAAAGCCGTACACGTATTGATTGTGATTTAAAGTGTTCTCAGGGAATTCATTCATGTGCGTGTTGGGTAAATCTAAATTATGTTATTTTTTAAGAGCAGCCGTTTTCCATTCAGGTTTTTACTGCTCGAGCGGAAAAATACCGCGCGGAATTTATTTCCAGCATGCGTATTTGTGAAAAAATCTCGATTAATTCACAAATACGCATGCTCGAAATAAATTCCGCGAGGTATTTTCCTGCCCGAACAGTAAATATATCCGAATGGAAAACGACCTTTATGGATGAAAATAAATACGAGAACCTTCGTTGAAATAGATGACTTTTTTCTTTTTTACGGATATTTCGTCACACTAATAGACATTATCAACGTGGGATTAATAACGAATATAAAATTCTTATTATTTACCAATTTCTGATTACTCAAACTATTAGCATTGGTGATCAAAATTTGATATTGAACAATGACATGTTAACACCTAGTAACTTTTGATCTATGACGTATTTTCAACGTTAATAGCTACGTTGAAAATACGTCAAATACCAAACATGGAAATACGTACAAATGACGTAAGAGACAAAATAGAGTTGAAAATATTTCAATTATATCTTGTCCTTTGACATAAACATTGACACGTGACAATACATACATTAAACATAAAAACG
>JAULBZ010000337.1:0-33414 GCA_032360805.1 Neoturris breviconis
GGTATACCTATATTTTCGGAAACTGCACGTGATCATTACAACGCATCAAAAAGGATAACAGCACCTCTAGTGTCACTTATGCTTTTGCAAGGAAATCCGCTGCCAGATAAGAAAGAAACTAACGAAATAAAACTCGAAGTAAAGAAACAACAAGAACATTTGTTAGCAAAAAAAGTAAAAGATATCGAAAATCAGTTACCATTAACGACGTTACGAGCAGTGCAGCAAGTTAAAAACAAGGGCGTCTCTAGTTGGATTGCTGTCTTACCGCTAGAAGAGTATGGTTTTGTTTTGAATAAAGGAGAGTTCAAAGAGGCGATTAAACTGCGATATGGAAACTGTCTACGTGGACTTCCACAAAACTGTCCTTGTGAGCAGCCTTTTGACGTAACACATGCTTTAAATTGCAAGAAAGGTGATTTTGTCATAGTTCGCCACAATAACATACGCGATTTTGAGGCAAGCTTGTTAGAGAAAGTGTGTTCTGATGTAGAAACAGAACCTCGATTGCAACCGGTGCAGGGTGAACAAATTGGAGGCCTTATTGGCGACGAAGCAAGACCAGACATAAGAGCAAGAGGCGTTTGACAAAATGGTCAAAACTCGCATTATGATGTACGAATCACTAACACTATCAGTCGTTCTCAAGCTCACATGACAGTAGAAAACATTATGAAAAAACACGAAAATAAAAAGAAGCGACAGTATAACAGACGTATTATGAACATTGAGCACGGTACTTTTACCCCATTAGTTTTCTCCCTCAGGGGTGGTATCGGTACTGAATGCTCAATGTTCCATAAACACATTGCTGAAAAGATTGCCATTAAAACAGAGGAGCGTTATGAAAAGATTCTTCCCATCATTCGATGTAAATTATCCTTCTTGATACTCCGCTCGTGTTTGATGTGCATCAGAGGGAGTCGCTCCTATCATGTAATCAAAGAAATTCATAATATATACCCCTCATTCATAAAAAAAAATCGATGCTAAATGTTGCTTCTCGGTGGGAGGCAAAGGTTAGTAACTTCAGCGTGTCACGTCACTAATAAATAAGGCAGACAAATTAATAAAAGTAAAACCTCAATAACAAAAAAAAATTATCCGCAGACTTTCTTGCCATCGAACCCACTCTCCTACGCAGAGGCCGGCGCGCGGAAAGGCAAAAAGGCGAAAAAGGCACGAAGGCACTACACCTTTGTCAAATTTTGCTTATTTTTTATTTTTTGGCACTCCACCGCAGATTTTTTTTTTTTTTTTTTTTTTGCTTTCGTTAGGCTCTGCTGAGGAGAGTGCATCGCACCAGTAATAAGCGCATCCCCAACAACCGGCAGTGCTTCTTCGCTTTTAGCCTAGCTTTGGCTGATCACTCAGCCTAATTTTATAGAAAGGTTTCCGGAAGTTAAGTTACCCAAAATCCTCTGTGGTGATTATACTCAGAAAATAAATATGAGAGAAACTTTCCCCTTCCGAAGATTCGAATTTTATTTTTAGAGATGGCGCTGCGGATGTGTCATTTTTCATTTTTGTGAGCCAGTTTGCTGCATTTCAGATTGCAGTTGTCTGTCTCTGTCTGTCCTTCTGAATTGTGACCGTATTGAACTATTCTTCTCATTAATCTTATTGCTGTTCTTTATTTGAGGTTTGCAAAGCGTGAGCCAAAACGCAGCCAAAACACACTATTTACTGCCACGCTTCCCATGCTCCAGCTGACGCCAGCTGTATAGTAAAACCACAATTCACTTTTCAGACATATTAGGAAAGACGGTCGCTCCTATACGCCCTAATGTGGACACTGCAATGGTTTTTCCTATGATAATTTCAAAGTGAGCTAAGGAAACCACTGCGCAGTGTCCACACTAGTTCTTGAGAAGCTTTTCAAAATAAATAATATTATTGGTAGCATTATTTGTTAAAATAAAGATAGGGGTTTCCCTGCCTTTAACAGCTTAGAAATATTGCTCTTTTTTGGAACACTGTAGTGACTTCTCTATCGAAAATGTAAGCTCGACAGGGCGACCCCTTGCTAAGAAATAATATATTCATTTTCTAAAAGCTGCTTCAATATGACCATCTGGATATGAGATATATTTTTACCACTTCTGGGACAAAACTAGTCTTCCGTAAAATGTCAATTTAAAGGTGCAAAATCACCCGATTTTGGTCAAAATTTTATAAAGGGGTTATAAATATAAAAGGAGTTAGTAAGGCATGCGAAAGAACTTGTTAGCTACGTAAGCACTGCTTTTTTTTGCATAACTATTATATTTCTATTGCTATTTCCATGGTAAATGCTCTCACAAACTGCACTCCCTGGTTCTTCTTCTTCGTTATTCACTTAAAAAACTTGCTTCTCCAAATCACCAATTCTTTCTCGACATTCCCGAATCTCATTGTAAATTTGATGAAACTAGCTTCTTTCCTCGTACCGCAAAGCTATGGAACTCTTTGCCCCATGATACGTTCCCGTCGTCATATAATCTGGTTGTATTTAAACGCAATGTAAATAAATCTCAAATTTGTAAATAAAATATATATTTTTTTTTTAAATAAATCAAATTACATTTTATACTTTTATACCCACAAATTTTTATACCAAATTTCTGGTTCTATATTTCTAACCCTCTGCAATAATCCAGTGGCCTGTGACCTTGCTTTGGGTGACCAACAATAAATAACTTTTTCTTTGTAACATAATTATTTCTTCCCATATACTGTAGTCTTTGATAATTCTATACCAACTTTGTCTATGTGTATATATTTATGTTATAGTAAAATGCAATTATATGATTTAACAATAAGAGATATTATTCCATGGCTTGCTGTTACTTCATCATTCATGGTTTATGCAGCTGGAAGGTAAGAATCCTCTTCATCATGGTAGAAATATGAGCAAAAAACCACTGTAGAGGAGTGATTTTTAGCTCACCAAGCAAAGTTTGGATGGGCTATTGCTACAGTATCACTTTGCGTCACCAATTTGTTTTGACCTTGTCTACTTGCGGTGGGGCTAATACAGCTAATACAGGCCAGGGGCTAATACAGCCTATTTTTGATAGCGTTGACTGCTATTGGGCGTGTCTGGGCATGTCTAAGCAAAAATTAAAATTTGGGAAAACTTAAATGAACCTCAATTTGATAGGGGATAGTAAAAATAACATTAAAACAAGATAAATGGCCCTAGATAAGGCATCAAATGACCAATATTTATCCAGATTTGTATTGAATTTGGGCGCCCAAATTAAGTATTTGATGGCAAAAGCTACCCAAATTCACTTTCTGTATTAGCCCCTGCAGGTAAAAAAGATCAAAATTGTTTAATTGACTAAAAGGCATGTATATACCATTTTGAAAGTGGGTATCGTATTTCTTTCTAGGCAATATTACAAGACTGCTGGGAATTATTTTTAGAAATTAGGATTTGAAATTTCGTATGAGACTTTGACCACATCGAGTTAAAAGTTAACCCTAATATCAGACACAACTGGTACGGGGACTTTTATTTTAATAGGAATCGATCTTAATCGCATTTGGGCTTAGAAAATTTGTGGAGAATTATTTGTCTAAGTAACAGATAAGTAACAGATAGTATTTTCTGTTTAAAATAATTTTTAGAATTTTAGGAATGAAGTTTTGATTTTGACAAGCTTCCTTCACTTTTTATTAAAAAAATTAAAAAGCAATTAGAGAATTTTTTTTTATATATCAGACAAATACACTGTCTTGTGACATAGTCAAAGGGTCATTCTTGTCTTGTTGCAACATTTGTTTACAAGCTTGGTCTGACTTTAAGTTTTATGATGCATTCACATTCTTTCTTCGTTAGTGCGAGCTACTTTTTTTTCAGCTATATACAATATGTTACTTCTGAGAATTTATTAAAATAATTGATCAACAGAAGTATTTTCTACGCTATCATGAAACTAATTGATCAGTTATATAAATTTATAAAAGAATATACAATGAGATATGATGAAATGAACACATTTTCCACGTGTACAATGGAATGTCTTCTTTAAAAGTTTTGAATGTTTACAACAGTAATATTATATTTTATAAAGTTTTAATTAAATCATATTATTATTTTAGTTTATACATAATGCTATGAAGTATATATAATTGTGTATTCAATTTATATCCACTGTGGAGGAGTGGCTTTTGGGCATTGCTTCAGACTATGATATAAAATTTCACTGCTCTCCTACACAGTGATTTAATGTAATTATGTCTTGATAAAGGTTTTCCAATTATTTATTTGATCTGAAACTTTATCAACTTAATTAGGACACGAATAAGGACATGAAATTCTAATGACATGTAAAATTTGGATTTATATCCTGGATATGAAATTTCACTGCTCTTCTCCGCAGTGACTTGACATAATTTTACCTTGAAAAAGGTGTCCCAATTGTTTTTTTGACCTGAAACTATCAACTTAATAAGGACACAACATCCTAATGCAAGGTAAAATTTGGCTGTTTATCTTGGATATGATATTTCACAACTCTCCTTCTCAACCCACGGTGACCTGACTTAAATTTACCTTGAAATAGGCGTTCTAATTGTTTATTTAAACTGAAACTTTACCATCTAAATAAAAATACATAATTTCAAACACTGACATATAATGTCTGTATATATATAATGTGCTGATTGGTATGTTTTTCTATTTTCTAGCAAGCATCCTCTTGTTAGCACATCATCCAAACAAAGTTTGGATGGGCTATTACTATCAGTTTGTGGGAGGGCAGCATCCTGCTTTTCTTAATAGATCATGGTCCCGAAGTGCTAGCATTTTGAAATAGGGTACCAGCATTTGTGGCGATATTCTAGAAGGGCTCATCAAATTTGTTTTGATTTTGTTCACTTGGCTCCGAGTTTTGGGCAAAAGGGTTCCAAATTAAGTTTTTGATTTAATGGATCGAAAAGGCGTAATATCATCCTAAAATTTGGTCATGGCATTCTAAGCAATATTATGAGACCGCTGGCCAAATATCTTTCAATTTCGTCAACTAGGGACCGAGTATCGGCAAAAAAGGATTTTTTCAAAAGTGAAGACTTGATTTTTATGAGGTTTTGACCACATTCAGTGAAAGGTTAGGTAAAGGTTATACCCAATAGTTAAATTTTTTCACTGATTATAAAGATTTGACCAGAATCACATAAATATTTGAAAAATAACTTTTCGATGTCCACCTACCATAATTTTACCTTGAAAATTGTTTTCCAATTGTCAATTTGACTCTTACCTCTATCATCTTAATAAAGAAATACAAACACTGTATATTATGTGTATGCAAATCATATTTATGTGCTTAGTTTTAACTTTCACTTCGTTTGGTGGGCTACTTTCAATATCGTACCTTTGATTAGTATTTGCCCTACTGCTTTTAATTATATTTTGTAAATGTTGCACTATGTTTGAAAGCAAAATTTTAAGGCAGGCAAGCCGACAGAGGAACACGGGCAACAGGCAAAGATCGGACTGAGGAATAGGCAAAGAAATTTAGATCCCCAGTAGAGGAAATGCAAATATAGGCAGAGGCAAGGGGCCAACGGAAAGGCAACAGAGCCAAGGTCCTAGATAAGCGAACATTTAAGTTAAATATTTCAAGATTGTAAGTTGAAAAGTTCTTTCAGTGGTGACAATTTATGAATTTTTATAGTTCTATATTTTATAATTTTGTTTTAGTTGATTTTTTTGGTGATAAACTGTGCTACTGTACTTCTTGTACTGAAGCTGATCAAGTATTTTCTTTTTGTTTCAGCAAAACTTGTTTTAACATAATAAGGACAAAGACTACAGGCGATGTGACATTGTTTCCATTCATTGCTTCATTTTACAGGTATTGTTAGAGCTATTCCATACTCAAGATTTTGAGGGGTTCACTCCCAGTGATGCATGGGTCGTGGCGCTCCTAGGGTCTAGGGCTTCTGGTCTGGAAAAAAGTTTTGTCATGGAGTGACATCTACCGTGGAAGTGCTCTTATACTGCGAAAAGCACATTCCATATTCTGTCATGCTGTGACACCCAACTTTGCAATATCCTCGTACTACGAAAAGCACAATCCATATTCTGACATCCAACTTCACAATACCCCTCTTCACAATATCCCTCTTCACAATACCCCATGGCGCTCCTAGGGGTCTACCTAGGACTTCTGGTCCCGAAATGTTTTTGTTACAGTGTTATATGTACCGTGGAGTAGCTCATTTTGCACATTTTCTTGAATTTATGTTGTTGTGCATTTACTTTATCACAGAAATCATATTGGTTGTGCACTGACAGTCAGAGGTTTCATTTAACACAATGGTTTATGGCATAGTGTTCGTAGAGCATAACCGATAGGGTATTATGCTATTATAAACTAATAGGGTATTTTGCAACATAAAACCTAAAAAGGTTTTGAGACATAAAATCCCTAGGATTTTTGTAGACATCACAGCCAATACCTTAAGGCATACAGAATGATTCCTGTTTCCCGTTTTAAGAAATAGAAAAATCGGACTACACGAAACAAGCTCCGCCTAATGTGAAATATTTTATAAGCTTAACTAAGCTCTGCCTAATGTGAAATATTTTACTGTAAGTTACTTCTTAAACCATTAGTTTAATTTTCCCCATTATTTTTAGTGGTGTTGTTTGGCTAAAGTATGGACTTTTAACTAATCTAACCACACTGGTTGTAGCTTCTGGTGCCAACACAACATGTCAATTTATATACATAGTAATATATTATATGTATACAAGAGATAGGGTAAGTATTTCGCTCTACTTTTGTCTTTCTGTACCTGAAATAATAATAAAAAAAGTTTAAAATGAAATAATGTATTTGTGAATGAAACTATGAAATATTTGAATAGTAAGTTAAAGGAAATCTGATGAAATGGGAAGAAATCTTTAAATTTGAATCATTTCTACAATTACTTGTTATTGTTGTAGTGTCAGGCAAATAATCACTGTGGAGGAGAATGTAACCCAGACACCTTTACGATTTGCGATACTGTATTTCCTCGATTAAGCGCCTCAGGCTCTTATTTATTTAGACAGTTCGAGGGGGTGCTATAAAATACAAAACGTAATCTGATGCTCAAAATAAGTGCAAACAATCACTATGGAGGTGTACATTTGAACATAGCTTAAGCTTCCTTCTTAATATGAGTACTGGGCTACAAAAAGTAAATCATGTATGTTCACACGTTTTTATTAACAATACCAGTTTCAGACATTCTTACCACAATAGCTTAACTGAACAAATAAATGTAACAAAATAGTGACATACTGTTAAAAGCTTTAAACTAAAAGTATTTGATACCATGAAAAAGTTCAAGTTTTATTATTATTCATATAGGATGATCCGATCCTTAAAACACCTCTGGCAGATTTATTGAGTATAGCTTTATTTTCAACTGTCGATATGATATAACAAACATTTATTTATTTATTATTTTTTTAGCGGAGATGTACAAAAGTCTTGTCAGTTGCTTTTCCAATAATTTATTTGCTGCTGTTTTATGTAAAATATATTGCCGGTGATAAAGAAGGGGCTGCTAAACTTGGAATTATTGGGGCTGGTACGACCATTACAATGTGCGCTTCACCTCTAGTATCCCTGGTAAGTTTGTGAGTGGAGGAACACTTCAAAAACTCCACGGGTGATGCCTGGTAGTTATTTTAATGATGAGAAAAGTTTTGATTTATTTTCAACTTAGTATTAAGTCTAAAGAATTGTTTTTTGGACTCAGATGAAGCGATCATTGTTCTTTCTAACATTGTGTAGATGCGACAAGAGGTAGTTGCACCAAGAGGCACAACTTTAACGTTAATATTCCTTAAAGTTAAAAATACAAACATTAACTTGATGATTGTATCATTATATTTGAAACCATATATATGAAAAACACTCCACAGGTTAACTTTTTGCTTGTAGACCTGAACATACCATAAGGGAAGAAAAAAATGCGGAAGAAAGAAATGTGGAAGAGAAAAATGCGGTATTATAAAATGCGAATTTGCCCCAAATTTGCATTCTTTAGTTTCGCATTATTCAAGATTTTCAAGCGCTCCACTTGATTTGTTTATTTACATTACGAAAAATGGTATATTTAATTTTTTTTAAACAAATTAAGTCCCGAAAATATATGTTTTAATTACTAATTCGCATTCTTTAATTCCGCAAAATCAAAAGAAAATCGTTTACTTCCATTCTTTTATTCCGCATTCTTAATTTTTTTGAGGTACGATTTGCATTCTTTAAAGGAGAACTAACGAAGTATGTTTTTTTTTTAATTAAAATGTCCTATTATTGACAAAAATTCATAAAATGTAAAAAAAAATGACAAATTTTTAATAATATACCCTGAATAGAGGCTACTGATTTGCCTGATCTAGCCAACGCTAACCACCATTTCGTAACACGGTTTCTTGTGGACAAAACTATGACGTGTTTGTTCGACCCCTTCAAAACATGCCAGAAGGTATGGAAATAAATTTAATTCTAGAGAAAGTTTGGAGCAAAATAAAAGCAAACGAAGTTGTTTTTAATACAAGTAGTTTCTGTGACCATATAGTATCAAAATCATACATCAATGTATACTCACAAATAAGATATAAGGAATTTAATATTTCGAGTTTTTACTGCAGATTCTTTTGCTTTAAAGTATATATTTATTCAAAGAACTCAAAGGAAATTAAAATTATTTGGTTTGTAAGGATATACATTTAATTACGTTATTTTACTCAGAATATATACTTTTCTTGTACACCCACAAATAAAATATAAGGTCATCTGAAACAAGTTGGACTAGCGATTTTTCTACTGACAGAATGATCACTTGGTTGATTCAAAACTCTTTACAAAAACAACAATAATATCCATGCTTTTCATTACAACGAAAAAACAGCAACTTCAAAGACTTCAAAGGATTGTACAATCGTTTTTTATGATAAAACCTCTTTGTGATAAACTTTGTTTCACACACTAAATTCTCTGTCTGCTTTCTGTTTACTACTTACAGATTATAAACTTTTGACTTTATGCATGATTGGTTGTAAATCAGGCCTTGTCTATATCAAATAAAATATTGAATAGCGGTATTAGAAATGTTTTGTAAAAGAATAACATGCTATATAAACGAGTTGTGTGTATCACGTATTATACGCCATATATAAAGCTTCGCGAAAATACGTCATAGAAAATGTATTAACAAACAAGATTACTCACAAAATGAGTGATCCTGGTGGTAAGTTAGGGAACCTTTTTGGGCTATATCTGCTGAATTTAATAACAAAAATTTTACAGAGAGGTATTTCAGATCATAATGAACGATTTTAGATCAACAGAATATGCCGTCGTTAATTCTCCTTTAATTCCGCATTTTTTTTGTTCTGCAAACACTTTCTTTCCTTAAAGTAGTTTAAAGTTAACAACGAGAAAAGATTTATTTTATTTTCACCTTGGTGTCCAGTGAAATATTTTTTAGATTGTTCTTTGTTGTTATTAAGAAGTGTTCGCATTGTGCAGATGCCAAGAGTTGGATTATTCTAAGACATGACATTAATTTATTTAAAAAACGGTATACAAACACCAGGGTGATTTGTATAAGCTACATTTTATAGGTTTATTACATGTGTATGTACGTTATAACACAAGACCATCTGTAAAATTTTACAACAAACTAATCACCGAATATTTTATGTCGGTTTTTAATTTTTTTAAACTTAATTTCTTATTTCTCTTAGGTTGACGTTATTAAACTAAAATCAACAAAAATGTTAGATTTTGGTTTTATCGTTGCAAATTTTATATCATCAGCACTTTGGACATATTTAGGATTTTTGGTTAGAGACTTCTATGTTATGGTATGATCTATTAAATTTATTCACACAAACTTTGGTTGTACAGTTTTATCAGACATTCCTGAGGTCTTCTTTATCTTCTTTATCATGTAAATTCAGAACGGGAGTAAAGTATCAATATCTTGGAATCGGGATCAAATTTTAAAATCAAAACAAAGTAACAAAGGATTTCTTTCAAACCTGACTATATAACTGGCAGACGTTATTTTTAAGTGTAGTTTTCATTTAACAAATTAGCGCAAATAGTTGAGTCAAAACCTTGATTAATTACACTTTCAATATTTTATCCCGATTCAATACTGCTTTTGAATCTCTAAAAGTTATGAAAGAATAAACTTTCTATTTTTTATGAACGCAGGTACGTAGAGTTACTAAGATGATCTTTTATAAGAAATTACAGAGCAAAGTGGATCGAGTGGGATTTAAACCCTGCTTTTTTTTGTTGCCAATTTGTCAAAATATGTCATAGAAAATAGTTTAAAGATGTGTTCCATTTTCCCTTCTTTGAGTTTTATAATTTTCAGTAATGTCAAAACACTTTGTTACAAATCTTTAAGAGTGATTTTCAAATTTGTCGAAATCTCATATCAGCATATAATAAAATAAGATATTTTCAAGATATATGCTTTAGGTGGTCCCAATGTATACCACCACATGTTCTTCATTGGATTAGTAAAAAGCTGTGATGGGGCAATTCACCCCCCTTCCATTCCTCTTTACTATTAAAGATGACATAGTATTGGATACTTTCCCATGCTCGTTTTCTTCACCAACTTAAACTAAATTTTACATTTTATTTAGATTCCAAATGGTATTGGTTTATCATTTACAATAATTCAACTATCCCTCTTTATTTTGTATCCTACACCTTCATCTAAAACTAAAACTCCAGAAAAGTATGTAGATCCACCGTGATTATTTGCTTTTATTTTGACCACTGTGTTGATTTTGCAGTAGATTTTGCAGTAGACATTCTGGATGTTGTATGTGCATGGATGAGAACCTGTTTGAGTGAAGATGTGCCTATCTTACCAATCTCGCCCTGTAACCTCTCTTCTATAAGTCTTAACATCCTTGCTGTGGAAAATCTTAAAATACTTATTAGACTCAAAACTGTCTTCTCTGTGAAGGAGTGTTAGCTCTGATTATCAAATATGCTAATAATGTACTTCTCCACAGTGCTTATCTGTAGTTATTTAAAATTTAGCCTGGTCCACAGACGAAGTCTCACAGTCTGTTGTCTTTGGTACCTAATGTAGTTCACCTTCATTAGAATTCATTGACACACAGGTGTGGCACTTTATGCATTATTGTAAGTAAGTAAGTTGGCCGACCACAGTCAGAGGTGACCTGAAGGCACCTCTTTCATTAGCTTGTTCCATGAGGATAAGGGAAGGTGCCACCCCATTCCTGGATCAAGATGCTAATACTCATTTTACCGATCATGGATGGGAAGCTGAGTCAGGCATGGCACCTCACTGGGAATTGAACCAGGGATTAATGGTACCAAAAGCTACTATGAAAAATAAATAATTCTATTTTCGTTACATTAGCCTGGTCTACAGACAGACTTCGATTCCCTCTATTAGTCTGTTATCTTCTGCAGTTAATGTAATATATTGACATCAGAATTCATTAACGCGAAATGCCTTAATGAATGATAATTTATGCATTATTGATTTATTTATTAATATTCCTGATTCGACTCTTCATTGTGGCATTGTAGTTAATGACGGTACCAAAGCTACTATGAAAAGATATAATTAATTATATTTCTATTGCCTAAATTACCATCTATTAAAATGCGTTAATGAATTCTGATGTCAAGGTACATAAAAAGCTCCAAAAGAAACCAGACTAATATGAGATTAGGTTATTTTAAACTATATTGTTTTGTCTTTTAGATTATCACAGAATAGAAGTGAAGGAACGTAAATGTTATGGAAACTTATATATTTATAAAAATATTTTTATTAGATGCCTAAAATAGTGGTCAAAATATCAGCACATAATCACCGTGTAGGAGTGATATTTGAGCCTAACTTATTTTGACCACTTTTTATATAATACATGCATATTTATTTTATTTACAAACAGTGTTCAAAATAAGAACAAATAATCCATATGAAATCTAAATGTCACTCCACTCCTCCACAAAGTTATTGTTTGTTCTAATTTTGCACTGATTTTATTACTAGGGACTGCCAGTTAAATGTTTTTCTAATAAACTTTTATATTGTCTTCAATTATTAATTATTCAATTAACAATTATTTTTAAGCTAAAATTTTATGGACAAATTGTTAAGGTTGATTTCAGAAGAAGACTTTGTTAGAAGATGATGTCACATTATGATCTGAATTTCTACCATTTTTTGCTTTCACATGGAAGTTTCTACCTAATTGAAACCATTGTTTGGAATGATTTTAATTCACTATCCAACAACAAAGAGAAAAACTTTATTCATAAAGTAAGACCACAGAATCAGCCAGAATAAAAGTTCAGTCATTGTAAGATTATCAAAATTTAAAGAAGTTTTCTCCAGCATTTTGTGTAATTTGAAAAAAAATCTAATTTTTACATTTTATGTATCGAATCGATACATTTTATATAAATTTTATGGGATATACTTACTAGACGAAACAGACCGAAAATACCACTGAATTTAGTAAAGAAATGTAGTTTTGAAAACTTTTTTCATTCTATGAAAACTGGGTGACTAATTTTATTCACAGTGCTTCTTTTAGTTTAAGTTTATAAAAGTTTACATTATTACGGTGTAGTACGAAGTATATTTTATTTCACTTTTGTTTGAAACAAATTTATTATATTAAGTAAATTAAGACTTTATTTATATTAAGTGTTTCTAGTCCGTCTCAAAATATCGTTCTAAATGTTACTTCTTTTTGGTATAGAAGCTAAATTGACAAATTCATTAACAATGAAACTACACAGAAAGATGTTATGTCAAAGCTCGCAAACACATATACCAATCCATTGCAAGATCGTTGACTCTCAGTTTTTGAGATGATTCCTCAGTAGAACTCTTCATATTATATAAAGAACTTTATTTAAGCTCAAAATAAGAACGAATGATCACTGTGGAGGAGTGCTATTTGAGTATAACTTTGGCTCCACATGCTATAAATAAAAAGCATAATTTGTCCACAGTAATTATTTGTTCATATTGTGACAGACTTAGTAAGTTACTGTAATGCTAAAATATGATGATGATATGCAGATGATGATGTTGATGCAGATGGTGATGTATAGTTGACTAAATACATTACTTATCCTGCAAAACATTTTTTCTTATTTTTTAATTAACGCCTCTTCTCCTTTTTAACACCCCCTCCAATAAACGGCCCTATTAATGTTGAAAGATTTAACTACTGCCCTAGGCGTTAAAAAGAAGCATTATGGTTTTCAAATTTTACTTTGAGATTATTTCTTAAAATGCAAAAACAAATTGGGTTTACTTCGAATATTTTTAGATGGTGTTGTTAAAACTTTTATTGCATACTTGCATAATTAGCATCATTTGCATAATATAAAACGCTACAAACCAGACATGCTACTCCGCAAGCTGGAATTTAGGTGTGATTGTTTGACCTGGAAATATCCTGAAATAACAAAATGTAATGTTTTCAGCCTAATTTCAGCCTAATTTATATGAGTAAGTGGCATGATTTGAATACTCTGCGAAGTAAAATATTCTATCAGTAAATTTTCGTTTGGTTCATTAATATTAATATCAAAACGAAACAACCAATTGCATAATATTTCATTTTATGTTAGTATCAAGTATCAAGTTAGTATCAAGCAAATATTCACTGTGGAGGCTTAAGGTTAATTTGTTTGAAGTTATGTTCAAAACTCTCCTCCACACTGATCATTTGTCTATATTGAGCAGTGTATGCAGACATTTGAATGCTGTTAATGCCTGTTCTTCAAAAAGCATTCATTAGCATTTTTAATAAGTTATTTTCATTTAAGATTTTACACAAGGTAAAATATTAATGAACAAATTGCTCATCAGCAGCTTTATCATTCATATGTTACATTCATATGAACTGGAACTGATGGAAGACAACCACGGAAGATTATTTGCATCGATTGAAATCAAAACAAATAATTGCTAAGAAGGATTGGCCTTAGTTTCTTGACTTTAATTTGTAGCTCAAGTTTAAAATCACCTGCAGAAGGGTTTTTTTTCTGAAAATACTTAAAAACACTCCACAAGTGATGTGTGATAGTAATATTTTGTTTTTATCTCAGTAACCTTTTTGAAATAGCCAAAACTTGAAAGTATTTTGCATTTTGGTATTATCTTCAATACATGGACCTTGCACTTTTTTTTTGCAGATATGGGTATATTATCTGTTGAAGTCAATGTTTAAGATTTTAAGATTTTCATGTCTGATTTCATATGTTTGAGAGGTACTAGATAAACTACTCTCAGAATATACATTAATTCTATTATTTTAAGAGGGATCATAATCAATGTTGAAATTAGATCGAATAATCACTGGAGGAGGGATGACTAAGGGTCAAAAGTCACTCCTCCACAGTGATTTTCAGCACTGATTTAAAACAATTCCTTGTTAAATTCGATTATTTTTTAGATAGAACATGAATAGTTAACATAAAACTTTTGCCCAAAGAAATTGTTTTCCAAATGGATTGGAAAAAGATTTTCAATGTGGCACGATGTGATGCACCACTATACGATGTGAGTAACGTGATACAAAGCTAGATGTGCTCTAAATATTGACTACCGTGTTACTTCAAATAAATGCCAGGGATGACTATTTAATTTTTGGGAGGGGTTTATTCAATGAAAGCGTCTAATCGAGAGTGGCGTTTATTTCAAAATTTCAAAATTTGATCAAAGACATATTTTTTCTTTTCGGTAATTTCATGGAATTACAGACATATACAACAATAAAATCATCCTCGTTGTGTAGCCTCTCAAGAAGATACCTTTATTAGTACTCTTGACCAGTACATTTCTCAGCAGATAAGTTTTAAACCCTTTCTAAAAAGTGACACAAATGCTTATGTCAACGGGCTTGTACTTGATTGATATTTTCAGTACAAGGTATGACATGAATGATCACAGACATAGTACTCTTCTCTCTTCAAGTTTATTCTAATGTAAACTTTTATTTACAGTATGAGGTTAAAAGGGCTGATCCAAGAGACTTGCGTACCGTGTTTTTCAAGGTAAGAATAGATTCGTAAATAATGATTCTAATTATCCGCAGAGAGTTTGCCTATTTTGATATCCGGTTGTGCTTTCACAAATTTTTATATCAAGGTGATCTCCAATATTATTATATCCTTTATTTCTATGAAAGTTCTTTCAGTATTATTAACATTCTTGAAATAAGATCAAGTAACTCTCATAATTATATGTACTTGTAGCTCATGACAAAAAGTCAAGCCTAAAAATAACTGTTGAAATGGAGGAAGGTTTTTTTAGTTACTTTTAGTTACAAGTTGCTTAACATAAGAGGAAGTAACTGCTCCAAAATTGGTTGAGCTTCCTTATTGAAATGGCCAACCAATTCCAGCATCATCGACTCAATGTTCTTCTTCACTGAATTTATTTTATTCCAGATCTTTTTATTTCAGTATGCAAGTGTGAAGAAAGATGAAATTCGTTACATTACTCCAACAGATCTTATTCGAGACTTACTGCAGATGGATGCAGCCTGTTTTAATGAGAAAACCTTAGCTATACTATCTGGTGTAGTGGATCAATCTAAGGATGGGTATGTAGATCAATCAGTGCTCAAAGAATAAATTATGAAGTTCTCATATATCATTCCCACATAGTCATTTTTTGTTCTGGTTTCTAGAACTACAGAGGAAATAATTTTCATTGTGAATAGCTTGTGTGTCATATAAAAAAGAATATTATAAAATGATCTTGCACTGGAAAGTGATAGAGCACAACAATCATTGCATCAATTCAAAATTTGTTTGTTCATGTTATGCGAACACATTGTGATGGTTAGCCTAACATGTTGGTGCAACATGAGTCAACATGTTTTAAATTGTTGCATTGATTGTTGTGTACATTGGTTTATTTGTACAAACAAAGAAATACGTTGAAATCAAAAGATAACTAAAATTTTGTATTTTCCAAGATATTCCTCAAAAACATGCATTATTTTGTGGTATTTTAGACTTATCTCATTTGAGGAATTTCAAGAGTTTGAAGCCTTGCTTTGTAATGTCGATATAAAGTACAGATTGAGTTTTCAAATGTTTGATTTGGATGGCAAGGGAACTATCACATTTAGTATGTCATTATTATTAGTATGTCATTATTATTGTTACTAACATGGCTTTATTGCCATTTACTGCATTTGTGGTGTTTTTCTTATTGTGTACCAAGAGTATTTCTACTATTATTGGGTCACAATGAATTTTGTGAATTTTGTGGGCTCATTCCGTAGTAGATCTCTGGGTTATGTGCTCCCATGTCTTGGCGTGGGTCTTTCTTTTATTTTGTGCCTTCACCTTCACTAATTATTTCCTTGTAAGGCACCAGGGGACGGAGCGATATATCTCGCAGAAAATCCACAATGAATTGTGAGTTTATATCTATACTACATAAGCTTACTTCCCAAGATTGAGTTCTTATCCCTACTTTCGAGTATCGAAGGATCGTCCCCCCCCAGCATATCAATTTTCCAAACATTTTCGAACCCACTCCTCTACAGGTGATGTCTTCCAGTTATTCCAAGACTTGAATATGGATGTTTTTCTTCTAGATGAGTTTAAAAAATTGTTAGAATCTCAAGTTCATGCTGAAAAGTATCCATTTGATTTTGAATCGGACTTTGTGAAGTCATATTTTGGTTGTGATAAAAAATATGAAATAAATTATCACGAGTTCACTCAATTAATACAGGTATCATCTTTCTACTGAATGTATATAACTTAAATCACTGTAAAAAAGCTACCTGTTAAATTTCCCTATGAAGAAGAAGACTCCATAATGTGTACCCAGTTTTAAAATTTATATAATTCTTTTTAAATTTTGAAAGCTTAATGAAGGGCATTAATTTGGGACATGGTCATACATGGTAGTTCTTATTGATTACTATGTATAGCTTGAGTATTACATTCGGAAAATATTACTTATATTATGCATTCGTGTCAATGAAGACTGTTATATAAATCAGTTTGCAATCAATGCAGCACTTGAAATAACCTCTGAATTTACAACGGCATTCCCCTGTAAAGGAGCATCTTTGGAGGTTAATTTGCAGCCAACTCATGATTTTTCCTAACAAATCTTCTGAAAAACTCTTATCCCTGTTATGAATTAGCTACATTTATAATTGTGACTGTGTTCGTGTTTTAGGGTTTGAATAAAGAATTTATGCGGCAATTGTTCAAACAAAAAGCAAAAACGGCTGCTAGTATTTCGACAGTGCAGTTTTCTGAAATTATCAAAGTTGGTTGCGGTCATAAATTGACTCCATATATCGTTGATAATATAATGGCAGCAGTAAGAATTTTGTTACTTAGTATTCCCTACACTCATATTCTATAAGTACTTGTTTGTTGATATGCAGTTTGTGGATTAGTTGATTAGACTGGTCTCCATACATCAATATTAGGTCTTATGAACGTTCAAAGTGGGTATTCATTTTTTCCATAACATGCAGAATTTGTGAGAAATTGTAAGATCAGTTGTAAAATTATTGACTTGAATCAGTTGTAAGATTATTGATAGATCTATTCAGAAGTACATGAAAACGAGGCTGCTCAAAGTAGAACTTGATGCAAAGCAGCCTCATTTTCATGGATTTGTTCTAAGATAGAGAAGTAAACTGAACACTCCTTCTTTGCTGTTCTTAAATCAACATGTGCAAACAATTTTAATAGGTGACAAAAGAATCTGGAAGTCGACAAGTCAGTTCAATATATTGCATGGCATTTTATGATTTACTTGTAAATATTGGTATTGTCGATCAAATGTTTAAAAATGCTACTGATCATAATAAATTCAAAGAATTAACAAAAGGTAATTCTGTCTAACCAGTGACGTTCAATTGTGTAACATTTTAATTGTTACATTCTCAGTATGAATGTTGCTTTAAATGAATGTTACTTTGCCTTTTGTTCATTCGAATATCAGCGCAGTAATGTTAAAATCAATATCCTATCCAACGGAGAATTGGAGGTGTGTTTGGTTTGCATAAGTTGGATATAAAGGTTAGAGATAATTCCGGTATAAATACCTGTTGCTTATTCTATATGGAGAGGACAGTCGACAGTTTACAAAGAAAACAATTGAATTAAAGACCTTTCACTTAATACTCCTCCCTATAAAATATTGGTAGTGAGAAATATGAGATTCATTATTGTACCATATTTGTTCATGAATAACCCCCCTGTCACCCCTAATCCCTTTGTCACACCAGGTGACCATTCTTCCGTTGTTCCAAGACATAAGAACACAGATAAGCATAATGTTATTCTTTTGACAAGTATTATCCTCATTATTTTCGTTTAGAGGAAATGCTGCAAGCCTCCCTAAAATATCCTCAGGTATATGTACTTCTTTTCTACTCTTTTGTAGTTTCATTTTTAGATATTTTTAGATGTTGAGATGTGGGTTGCATAATAATTGTACAAACAAGCTCTATTTAATTTATTTTATAAAAAAATTAAGTCCCTTTGCCCAACCAAGTTGAATGACCAACCTCTTGTATATGTTACCATGTATTTCAGTTATTCTATTTTTTTTAGATCACCCCTCTTCAAGTTGAAATACTTTATGATCTGTGTACAGTACCGTATCCTGGTAAAGGGTAAGTATTAAGCCCTGTTTCACGCTTATCACATACAGATCGTGTGATCACTCTCATTGCATCCGGAACCAAACACTTTGAGCATGATTCAGTAGAAAAAGTAGAAAAATATCGATATTGCGCATGCGTACAACTCTTAAATCTGCAATTTTGTAATACATGTAACCAGACTTTAATATAATGTTGTCCGGCAGAAAATCAACATTATTGTATTTGATTGGTTGTCTCTGTAACGTTTAAGCGGGTTGTCATTTTTCTTCATGATGTTTACAGATGTTTGTGCTTATGTTTGTACACTTATATGGTGTCCCTACCAAGATTTCATGCTGTATTAGGTGATTTAATTGGTTATATGATATTTTTAGCAAAGTGTCATTGGTGGACACGTTTAAGTTATTACCAAAGATTGATCCTTTAACAGTATTTTCAAAGATTCATGAATTTAAGGTACAATAGGATTATAATAAATACATAATGTTTTATGCAACTTATAGGAAATCGCTGAAATTGTTATACAAGGTTAATAATAAGTTAAAAAATGTGAATACTTTTCTTGTTGTGATATTCTTTATTAATTTTGAGTAAATTTCACTCGTCTAATGCTTATAAATATAAATCATAATACATTGGTCAAAATAAGAGTAAATAATCACTGTGGAGGAGGGGTTTCAGAGTATAGCCTCGGGCTTTGTTACCCAAGTCTAATTTCTAAATCACTCCTCCATTATGTGTTCCTGGTTTGACCGTTACTAAGGACAGTTACTAAGGAATGTTTCCTTTTAGCATTACGAAAAACAGCCAGATGCAGTAGAAGAAGCAATTGGACAAACCTTTGGAATGCAAGCATTACAATCTGCTTATAAATTTGGATTAGGATCAGTGGCTGGAGGTATTTTCTTTAGCATTTGAGAGATTTTCCATTATTGGTCTAGCATCCTCAAGAGGCCATGTATCTATGCAGGCTTTTTCTTTAATAGAATTTGTTTAAAAGGGAAGGGAAGAATAAGAAAATATATGGATAACTTTGTTTTTAATATTTTAATATTTGCGTCTAATTTTGCTCAATCAGCACAAAATTTATTTTTTAATAGAATGAAAACAATGAACCATTATTATAAACGAAAAAACAAATATCAATGCGCCCTCTTAAGATTACGCCCTTTATTTGTTGAATGAAGACTATTGTTTTGAGGTTTGCTTTGAAGACTTCGTTTTCTTTTAGCTTGCGGTGCTGCTGCTGTCTATCCAATTGATCTTGTAAAAACACGTATGCAAAACCAACGTACCGTTTTGGCTGGCGAAGTAATGTACAAGAATAGCTTCGATTGTTTTCGTAAAGTTTTGCAAAATGAGGGTATTATTGGTTTGTATAGAGGTTTAATACCGCAACTAATTGGTGTATCTCCTGAGAAAGCTATCAAATTAACAGTAAGTATGCTTTGAAACAAATAATCACTGCGAAGAAGCGACTTTTGAACATAGCTTGAAGATATACTCCATCGCAGTGATTATTTCAAGCATTGTGAAGTGGTTTACTGAGGCAACAATCATGATATAGATGATTTCTCAAGGTTAAAGTGGAGAGTGATGGGAAAATGCTTTTTTTTACGTTTATGTTTATTTGAAAGCATAAGTCTTCAGTTTTAAATCTGGATATAAGTTCTAGCCTCGTCTTGTCCAACAGTTATTTTCAGTCTAAAAGTTGCCCGAACGATGTAAGAGTATAGTTCTTCAAATGTTTAGTTTAGTAACCTCTCTTCGTTGTTTAATATAAACGGATTGTGATTCGTATTTCACCATTCTTCTAATACTTATGCGGATTCCTTGTAGAGGATTAATTGAAGCGAATTATTTGGTTATGTCACATTCCCCAACCTGAAAATAATTGTCGGATATCGCCTGTAGACGTGTGTTTTTTAGTATAGCTGTCAGCTTTGTACTCAAAAAAACACTCCTCACACACTTGCATAACTAGCTGTGATATCATAAAAAGCATATGTAGGAAGTCTGTAGCGAAGAATTCAGTCAAAATTCGTCGCCAGGGGAGGAGTGCTGAATCAACGATCTTGCAATTAAGAAACCAATCAATTGCAAGTTCGTTGACTTAACACTCTACTTTGTAGCTCAACTTGCTATTGTGTCAGAAAGGATTAAATTTACATTTCAATACTTCATTTTAGACTAACGATTTTGTTCGTAGTAAATTTACAGATAAAGATGGTGAAATCCGATTCGTCGGTGAAATATTAGCTGGTGGTTGTGTAAGTACCTATTTTGTTTTGAAAATTGAAAGAACGTTTGTATGTCCTCACGCCATGTAACAGTAACCTGAGGTGAACTCGTGCTTTTCTATTCTCTAGAAAGCAGAAATTATAAAGGATACATCTGAAATATTATTGGTACAAACTCATCCCCAAAATGACCCTAATGAAACGTGCTCTCGATTTTTTTATTCTTAAATCTTAATATAGGGTGGAGCAGCGCAAGTCATGTTTACAAATCCAATTGAAATAGTTAAGATTCGTATGCAAGTAATGGGTGAAGCTGGCCAGGTATCTGGTGCTATACCTGTTGTGAAAGACCTTGGCTTCAGAGGTTTATACAAGGTAAGATATAATAATTACTATTGAGAGAAGGGGTGTTTGGTCTTGCTTCAAGCTACCTGAAGCTATGCTCAAACTTCACTTCTCCACAGTAACCATGTGTTGTTATTTTCTTCAACCTTATTTCCACATGCTAACATGTATCTGTATCCATGATCTCACACCTAACCATTCCCAGCAAACTGTAACCCTTTAATATCCTCTTTCAAACCAATTGATTAACTCCATCCATTTATTTAACCCACCACCACCGATATATATCTTTGTTCCCTCTTGAAAACCATTGATTAATTCTATCTCTTTATTTCCTCCACCTAGCTCCCCCTCCCTCTTTCCCTCCCCAATATCATGTAGAACTGGAA
The DNA here is from genome assembly GCA_032360805.1 of Neoturris breviconis. Taxonomy (NCBI): domain Eukaryota; kingdom Metazoa; phylum Cnidaria; class Hydrozoa; order Anthoathecata; family Pandeidae; genus Neoturris; species Neoturris breviconis. Next base: position 21,660 of record JAULBZ010000337.1, read on the forward strand.
AAAAATTTACCCGAGAAGCAATGTATGAGCATCTTTAAAACTAAAATGTAGATGTTAAATATCCTCAACAAAATATTTAAGAACTTAATAAAGATGAATAAATAAAATCCCTATGGAAGAGAAACTTTTCTGAAGAAGCTAGGCTCGTAAAGCCCTCCTCCACAGTGATTATTATTTTAAGCACTAATAAGTAGATAAACCTCGTGTTTAATCTTTTGTTTACTCTGTGTAGGGAGCGCGAGCTTGCTTTCTTCGTGATGTTCCATTCTCTGCTATCTACTTTCCATGTTATGCTCATTTCAAAACATCATTAGCTGATTCAAATGGTTATAATAAACCTTGGACATTACTTACAGCTGCTGCAGCCGCAGGTATAGTCATATATTAGTGTATGTTATCTGATTCAGGAGATTTTGTTTGTGTTGTTCTGCTCTTAAGGCGGATTTCTACTAGGCGAATTCGTTCGCGCGATTTCTATATGAAGCCATTACATTGGTGGAAAGCGACGCCACATTACAGGTGACGTTGCTTTCAACCAATGTAATGGCTTTATTTAAAATTCGCACAAACGAATTTGCCTAGTGGAACTCCACCTCAAGTCTAACAAGCTAAAGTTAGGATTGATTTTTTTTTGGCTCAAAATGTTTCGATCATTTTCTTGACTTCCCACGTCTGAATAGTAGAATTTAATTCCACTCCGAGGCTGAAATCCAGACCCAGATCTAATAAGAGTGTCATGATCTTTACCACTGCCAACGTTAACAAAATCAAAATGTAACTTTAGGGGTTCCAGCCGCTTACCTGGTCACACCGGCTGATGTCATAAAGACAAGATTACAAGTAAGTTAGTAACAAGCAATTCTAAACCTCATTTTATACTGGGAATGACCTCTGCATTCTCCACTGGTGATATTTTTGTATATTTGTACACTTTTAATCTCCACTTTGATTCGCATCTCGTTGATTCCCTGTGAGCTTGCTTTGTATTTACTGTGCCATTTTTTTAGGTAAAGGCCCGACGTGGTCAACAAACGTACCGTGGCGTAATCGATTGCGCCCGTAAAATCTTACAGGAAGAAGGCGGAACCGCTTTCTTCAAAGGTGGTCCAGGTATGTACATGATTAGATTTCAGTTGTTTAAGCTTTAGTTCCACGTTGACTCATTACTCTTCTCTGTAACACATAATCTTAGATGGTTTGGATTAAGAGATATTAATCACTAGAATCAACACAAGAAAATCAAAGCATTACAACAAATCTAAACGTGTTCTTTTTCCTCCAAAGTGTAGGAATGTTTTCACCTTCAATTGATTTGTGATAAAATCATGTCGGCTTGTCAATTTTCTAGATAGTACCATTAGCTCTTTTAACTACATTTCACATTGCTTCATAGCTCGTATATTTCGATCCTCTCCACAATTTGGTGTGACTTTATTGGTTTATGAACTATTACAACGTAAATTTTATATTGACTTTGGTGGAGGGTAAGTAAACGTTTATTCTGTAGTCCTCTTCGCACTCAAGTTGAAACTAAGATGAACAATTCGTTGGTTTAGACGAGCAAGGAAATTAAAAGCGTTACAAAGGAGTGTCAATAGAATGTTTGACTTTGGCGCAGGATTTTACACCTAAATGCGGATTTCCACAAATGAAGCCATTACATTAGTTGAAAGTCACCTGATAGGTGACGTCGCTTTCAGCCAATGTAATTGCTTTATTTAGAATTCCTGCGAACGAATTCCACCTTAATGGAAATCAACTTTTGGATGGAATTTACATCGTGTGTGTTCTCTTTGCCGTAAAACGCCGAATATAAACCCTAGGCTTTAGTTCGTAAGAATTATTTGGTGGGCTTATGGGGGGCGGGCTTATACGCGGACTAAATTTTGGTTGGGGATTTAAAGAAAACAGAACACATGGAGATTACAGAATATAAAGAAAACAGAACAGATATGACGAATACAACAAAAGAAAGCACCAAGCTCTTTAGTCATCGGAGAAGGCATAATAAAACTATATGGAATTATTTATGTTCTAGAATTTGCAAGAATTTCGGTGAGCTTATATTTAAAGTTTCACGTTAAACTTCTTGTATAATCTGTTTTTTATTTTCAGGTACACGAAAACCGAAATCACTCCTGTTAATCCGGAGGTATCTCTTCATCCGGATCATATTGGCGGACTGAGATTAGCTGTGTCAGCATTTTCTGGTGTTGAAACGAAGTTTGGTTTAATGCTTCCGAAGTTTAACGCTGCACCAAAACCTATAGGAGCTTCTCTAAAAATATGATCACCGCCACCGAGCAGAAGTTTCAAAGGAATGAACGGTTATCAGACTGATCAGAACATTTAGGCTTTATCAAATTTTTAAGAGAAATTTTTTGTAAATATTCACTATCCATCTAAATGTCGAAATAAGTGCATATAACATCTGTGGGGAAGTGTCAGTAAGTGGTTGACCTTCTAAGTGATAGGTTTACTCGAAACGAATTAACCAATTCGTTGCAAGTATATACCACTCCTCTTCGCAGGTTATATATATCTTACTTCGACTTTTCAACGCTGTAACTAAAAAAAATTAAAAATATCTATTTACAGTGAAGTATGGAGCCACATTTAAAAATACATGTACATTTGATAGAAGTCCTGTTTATACACAATAATTTAAAATGGCGACCTCCATCTCAACTATTTATAAAGATTCTCACAAATAATTATCTATAAACTTGTAACTACAAGCCTCAAAATAACTACCGGATACCACCTATGGAGGAGTGAGGTGAGGTTATTTTGAATCTTATACGAACGAACACGAGTCATCATATTCCCACGTCTTAAAGGGCGAAAATAAAAATAAAAAATCTATATTTTGTCAATGAAAATCAATTTCAAGAATATTCACTTCTCTATCTAGCCTTGGTCTATATACACTCGAAATCTGAAATATTCAAATACTGTGGCTTAGACGTTTCCCAGTAGACAAAGACGCTAGACTGTGTTGTGCGTAATCCGATTAATTACTAACCCACTTCAGTAGTTATCTGAACTAAATTTATAAAAAGTGTATTTATTTTTCGTGATAGAAATTTCAATAAAAGTTTGTTTTTATAAAGCGGTATCCTTCGTCTTCCCCTCACTTCGCATGCTAAACGCTCTCACCCTCACTTCCGCATGCTCAATGCGCTCCGTCGTTGCTTACTTACATTGTCAGGACTTTCCAGTCAGTGCAACAACTCTTGATTAAATATATCTGATGCACATCACCAAATTCGCCTTTTTGAATTAAGAAACAAATGCAGAAGAAAAAAATGCAGACTTTAGTACCACATTTTTCAGTGATTCATATTCTTATTCCTTATTTTTCAAGAAAAACGGTACATTTATTTTTTATGAAACAAATTAAAGTCACACAATCACCCTTTTTTTGGTCAAAATTCCAGATAAATAACCCGAAAGCTTGTAAGGTCAGTAACACATTCTGAAAATCTCATTCTTTAAAGACAATTATTAGTGGAGATACAAGTGATTAAAGTTTTGTATTTTTTATGCTAACTGTTTGGCAGCCATATTGTTTGGCAAAATCTCATCGCTTTGCTGCATGATTACATAAAGTTGTAGCCAGGTTTTAATAAAAAACTTGCTTATTTGACCCACTTCCTGTTATTTATAAATGCTGAAATTTTCAGGGTGTGATCAGCGATTCGCGAAATTAAATGCACATGAAAAATGCTTTACTTAGCAAATTTGAGAAAATAGTTGGTCGGTCATGGAACATACGCATCCCCACCCACGAAGCCGTAAAAACCCAATTGGAGAAACTCTGGAACAAAGTAAAAAGTCAGAAAAAGGCCTTTTTAATCATCAGTTAAATCTATTGTATATAAGATATTAAACTTTTTTTTATCCCTCATTAAATTCGCTAAATTTTATGCACGCAAAAATATGAACGTCTCATTTACGAAATTAAAATCACGCGAAAAATATAATTTTCTGCGATTCGCGAAAAACACATCTTGGGCCACTCGTGAAATTTTCTGCACTTACTTGCGCAGGCATCAATACTTTAGACAAAATCATTTTCACATTGGTTCATGCCGTTTACATGTAAATCTCGTATGTTAAAATCTCATGACTATCCGCTAGACAGGTTACGAGGTGGTGGTGGTAGGCCATTAAAAGTTTGGGATATCATTATAAATAAACAAAATATCTGAACACAAATCCTATTCTTGTGCTTGGGTAAAATCATGTACAAAGCCGGTAGTAAAGACTAGAATTGCAGAATTTGACTAAGTTTATGCCCATGGAGTTAGAATTGGGGGATGGGCTGCTATTTCTTTCAAATAGATTGATGAGAGGAGTCTTAGGTCAGAGAGTACACAAGAGCAAAATCATTTACCGACGTTGAGTTCGAGAAAAATAAAAATCTCTCGCATAGAATACGAGAGTAAATTTGATTCTTTCTTCCTTAATGCTTTTTTCTTATCAGAAACGACCTACGAAACGTAGCACTCTTTTTGGCTGAAGACTGAAGGTTTTTAGACCAGAAAGCATAAGCAGTTGAATTTATCACGAGGGGTTTCGTTTGGTTCACTAACCAACCGGTAAATTCACACAGAGACAGATAAAGTTTTTATTTGTAGATGTCAGCATTGTGCCTCGCTGTACCAAGCATTACCAGTTCCAAACATCAAGAAATTTTGCTTTTTTCTGTCCGCATATTATGTGAAGTGGAACCTCTGTGTCCGCCTTATAGAGGGAATTAAAGAGTTTCATGCAGCGGTGAACCAGAAAGTGTCCACTTCGGCTTTGTGGAGTATCCACGGTATTAAAAAATTGACATGTTCTTCATTGCTTAGAGACCGTTACTTTTCAACCATATTTCTTTGTGGGTTCAACGGGTAATCAACAACATTCAATTTACAAAGATAGCATTCTATCAAAATAAATACATAATTTGCAATAAGAATTTATAGGGAAAAATCTTCACATTAATATATCTGCTTTAAAAAAGGGAACAAATAATCACTATGGAGGAGATTTTTGAGCATAATTCAGGCTAAAAATTACTCCTCCATAGTGATTTGTTATTTTAATCTCTAAATTTCTTATAATAAGGAATGAAACTTTGCAAATGCGATATTTATTAGGGAGGGAGTCTTTTGTGGTGGTGGTCTTGCAATTGGTAGGTTTCTATGTTATACAATCTCGATATAACGAACCCTGAAGAGAAACGAAATAAGTTAGCTCGAAATAAGGATTTATGAGGAGTTCATTGAGTTCGCTTGGATATCAAGATTGTATCCTATTTATATATATATATATATATATATCTTTTCTCGTGTTTATCACGAGATTTTAGAATTCAGTTTGTGAGGGAAATTTGGGATTTCAAATCAACAAATGAATTGTTGCTTCGAATAAGAAAAATTATCACTGTGGAGAAGGATTTTTGAACATCGCTTTTGGCTTTGTAGCCATGTTCAAAAAGCTCTCCTCTACAGAGATTATTTGTCCTTATGCCAAGCACTGATGAGTATGTATAGAATTTTATAAATACTAGCAAAAATTAAAAACATTCTATGTGCAAATTGTAAAAAAAATATGTATTCAACGTGACTGGAACTTAATATTTGTTGAAGAGACTAGGTTCTAGTGGTTGAGTCATGAGAACAAACACAAATAACACGTACGAGAGAGAGCTAACGATCATGCAAATTGTTCATTTTGTTGCTATGGCAACTTCGATGGCATGTGTAAATGTGTCCTTATATTTACTAAACTATTATTCAAAACCAGAATTCAACAGGTGATGTCCGAAAGTCATTTTTAGGTTGATTCATACAAAAAAAAACTAACTTATTTGATCAGGGTTTACTTGAATTAATTTCATATTTTCTGCAGCATTAAAACACCTTCTCAATTCACGATTAATGTTTTCATTTTCATGCGTCGTAACTTTTAATGCCAATAAAGCTTCAAACAGTTCGTCATCGATTAATCGTTGTGCGATCTCTTTATCTGATTCTATTAAATTTGCAACAATAAACAATCCACGATGTCTGAGTTCCGTGTTATCGCTACTAACAAGATATTTTAAAATCTCTAAATAACACTTCACTTGAGCGACTACGCGGCAAATTTCAACATCTGATGTCAGAATGGCTAGCGTACCGGCTGCAGCACGTGCTAACTCTGGTGGGTCTTCTCCACAGTATATAGTGACAAGTTTTACACGCTCTGTTGGAGACTCTTTATCTTTAAATCGATCAAACGCTTCATCATTAAGTACAAGATTACACATACATTCAGTAGCAGCGGTTTTAAATTCGTCATCTTCTTCAAACATAAGTGCCTCAATTTCTTGGAAACCTTTCTCTTTCATAATTCTTCTTCGCACTTCATCGTTCATCGAGGCGAGATTAGTTAGAGCTAGCAACCCTTCAAAGCGAAGCAATGGTTCCCTCTTGAAATGCAACATTTTAACAAACGGTCGTACAACTTCCATACAACGCTGACCAGTGAATGCAATAGATGGATCATTTGTAATGGCAATTTTCGCTAAGGCTTGTGACGCATAGTCCGTTCCCTTATCGGTTCCTTCTAAGGCAAGCGGTAATAAAACCTTGACACCACCTTGTGCAACAATCTTACCCCGTCTGGCAACGTCATCTGCAATAGAACCAAATATACGTGCCATCATTTCTTTGGTGTTTTCACTACGTACGTTGTTAAAGTTAACCAAAGCTGTAATTAAACCATTTTCAACTAACGTATCAACCCGTTTCTTCACATACTCTTCTCCATCTTTCTTATGCGGCTCTGGAAGCGGCTGTTTAGCAAATTTTGCGATCTCTTCTAACTCAGGATTTTTCTCTGGTTTATCATAACTATTGGTCAGGTTTACAAGTGCATTGCATACACCATAGGTGACTGTATTATCATCACATTTAGCTAGATCTAACAAAGTTTTCAATGCTTCTTTGTCATCGACTAAAATTTCTTTGACATCAGCATCTAACGTAAGATAAGCTAACCCTTCGCATGCCCACTTCTTTAAATCAAACTCTTTCTTCGTGCTCATTAAAAATTTTCGACATGTATTATAAAGATTCTGAGCACCATCATCAGCAAGGACTTTATCATGAACGCTTCCAGATCCTTTCATGCAGACTTTACACAAAGCCACTAATCCACGTACACGAATACTGCTATCTTCACATGCATACAACATTCGAAGGACATCTAACCCGTGTTCAGCAATTGCATTGCACACAGTCTTATCTGTAGCAGCAAGAGCTAACACTTCAGCTGCTAAACGTTTCGAAACACTATCTTCTCTACAAGCAACAACCATGACTTTACTGATGTTATCATTTTTAGTAGTTATAATTTCACCACTTTCTCTCGAAGCCATAATAACAGTCGAGAGGGCAACTAAACCTTGGAGATTTGCTGTATGATTCTTAGAATCAATCAAAGCATTTACAACACTTTCAACTTGTTCAACAAATTTTTCTCGTTGTTTATCAAAATTCTTAATCTTTTCGTATATAAGAGACAGGGCAACTGAGACATGTATGTATGTCTTCTCATTCACTGGTAAAGGACTTTTCTCGTTGACCATAATGAAGCTACTCAGTGCCGCAAGTTCTAACATTTTCTTGATGCCTTGCTTGGCAAGAATGTAATCTCCAATAGCCTTATGGAAACCAATTGCTTTAATATATGCATCGATGACTGCATCACGACCTGATGCAGGTAGATTTGTATCGCTCAGCAATGATACTAACAAAACCAAAACAGATAAGTATTGTGGAACCTCTTCTAGTGATTTACGGATATTTTCTTGGCTTTCTCTGATAAAAGCATTTTTTCCTTCTTGATCTGGTTTCAACTTATGAACTTGTCGAAAATGATCGACCATAGATTTCAAAATGGTGACTACAACAGAAAGTGTGTTCGTAATATGCTCAATATTATCTGGGAAACGTAAAACTATTGTTTTGATTTGATCGATTGGAAGAATGGCTAGAACAGCTAATGATTGTTTCAGGTTATTCTCACAAAAACCATGACATATTTTCATTAAACAGAGAGAACTTTCAGCATCACTACTAAGAAGAGGGATTAGTTTTTGTAAATAACCTCCTTTGAATAAGATTTCACGACCCCCTGTTTGATGAGCATAAATGGTGAGATTTGATAATGCTTGCTTTCTACGTTCAGGGGTTTCAGCTTTGTTAGATAATGCTTCAATCATATCATTAATCATACCAACAGTCGATTGACTTTTGCTTATCTTCTCTTGAGCTCTCATAGAAATTCGTCGGTATGCTTCTTGAACGGCAGTATTTTTAGGTTCTAACTGGACGAGTCTTTTGGCATCTTTAAATGCAAGATCTAATTTACCGAGTGCTTCATTGGCCTGGCATCTAAAAATAATATACAAAAGTTATTATTGCAGGAGGGCTATAATGTCCGATCTGCATCAATTTATATCTTAATTCTTTCAAAGTGACTTTTAATTTTATGGGGACAATGATATTAAAATGATACAATATATATGAGCGTAGTATGAGTGTAGTGAAGTGTTACAGCTAGGGTATGAGCGTAGTGAAGTGTTACAGCTAGGATATGACATCATTCGTTTGGTACATTTCGAATCTAAGTGGTCCGAATAAGAGTAAATAAACATTGGGAGGAGAAATATTTTAGCATAGCTTCAGAGTTTATATCCTGAAGCCATGCTCAAAAATCACTTCTCTTATTTCGACCACTGCTACTGTGAAGAGAAATGAATGAGTAACTTTCATTGTTTCAAACAAGAGCAAATAGTCTACGTTCACATAAACAGGCTCTACCTATTTCTAAATACATGTACAAGTGGTAAGCAAAAACCAAATACTGAACATAATTAAGTAACATAACAGAAAAATGCAAAGTGTTATAAAAAGTAGGAAATTTAGGACATTAGATATTAGATATTTAGAAAGATTTAGGAATTTTCTCCAAAATCTTTAAAAATCAGGACCGCCTGAAGCAATGTTGAAAATCCCTCCTTTAGTAAAATGTATTAACTCAGGAAACACACATTTTTCAGTTTTTCAGGATTTTTATAAAATTCTATTCTTTTCCATTTGTACCGTAAAATTATTTAATATTGTAAGTGGCAATAAAAATATTACCAGGGATAAAACATTCACAAATTTATTCAATAAACTGTACAAAATCCAAATTTTTTGAGTTTAAATCATAAATTGTGAGAATCTAATTTTGCAAAAAGGTGCTAAGCAGAAAATTCAAAAGTCTGGGTCTCAAATATTATTCGTGTCAAAATACGCACAAACTAATTTTATTCTGCATATTAACTTTTGCAAATTCAGGAAAATATTGTGCGTGTACCATGATGTGGGTTTTTTTTGTGTACAATACTTTCGCGGGAAGAAACTTTCGCGGCAATTTAACCCCGATTTCCGCGAAAGTTTCTTCCGTAAAACATGCTAAAACTGGTCAACCGTGAAAGTTTATTCCCGCGAAATATATCAAATTCTCGAATCCGCGAATAATTTCGCGAAAAAAAATCTAAAAAATTATTTTTTGTCGTTTTTTATCTCTTTTCTTTTGCATCACACATTTTATACATTTATTGTCAATCTAAAACGATAATTTTTATCATTAAAATTGCAAACGGCGAAAGTTTATTCCCGGGAAATATATCAAATTCTCGAATCCGCGGAATTTACAGCAGCTAACCGCGAAAGTTAATTCCAAAATTTTTTCGGTGTTTTTCATACCGCGAAAGTTTCTTCCCTTAAAGTACCTCAAATTAACCCCGCAAAATAAAATTTACAATTGAAAAAAACTTGTAATTTCATTCTATCTACCTTAAGGGAATTAATTTTTGCGAGATTTTTTTCAGGAAAAAAAATTAATTTTCGCGAGATTTAATTTTCGCAAAGCGACTGAGTCAAGATATTTCGCGAGAATTAATTTTCGCGAGTTGATAATTCTAAAACATATTTTCTTTCAAAATGTCTTCATTCAATAGTAAAATTCAATGTTAACACCCTCAAGACACTCTGTCTATAGGGGCCCCTCTATAGTTTTCAACCATGGTCTATACGCTCTGTTCGAATTTGTGAGATTCTGGATGAATGAAAAAAAAATAAAAAAAGTTAAGAAAAACTTAATTTTCGCGAGAATTAATTTTCGCGAATTTCGCGAGTTTACACATTTTCATAATTTCCGAGAGAATTAAATTTCGCGATTTTGCCAAAAACTCGCGAAAATTAATTCCCTTAAGGTAGTTTTCCTATTAATTAAGGAGGGACATTGAACATAGCTCGCCTAACTGAGTGAAAGTAAATGTACACACTAAATAAAAATTAAGATTATGCATATGTTATAACCTAAATAAGATAAAAGCTACATGCGTTTAATCCTTCTTTTTAATTTAAATTAAGGTCATCCTTAATAGTTGCTTCCTGTTCAGCGTCTAGGTGAAATCTGTGTATTTTTTATCCAACTGGTAGATTGTACTAATTATTTCATAACACTTTAATTTGCTCCCGGATGTCAACAAAATAGACCAAAGATAAAGATTTTTAAGATATTTGTGACAACTACACCACAGTTAAAGATTACCACAAGTACATAAGGAAACAATGTCAAATAAAACCCCTTCATTTGGACGGATTAAAATAGTAAAAGATATCTTTGCCCCTATTTGATGGTTTGTTTTAATGGTACAGGTAAAGGCTAGCCTTTTTTGATACCAGAATTGAGATGATGTAATTTAGTGAGAATGAAAAACAATTTTTGCTCAATAATTTGGGCTCCCATACCTGTATATGTCCCTGCATACCTTATCGAAAGCCTTGGATGTATCTAGATTTTTTTATTTTGACAACGTATTGAGCGTTACACTGCCCATTATCAAGTCAATTTTTTTCACAATTCAAAAGATTTATATAAAACATTTTACATAAGAGAATAATCTAATAGATCGTGCAATAAAAAATAAATAATTACCATACGGACTAAAACCTATTGGACCTGTGATGACTCTAAGTTTATATATATATAATATAGGAAGCATTGCACCACACATAAATCAGAAGTCAGAACGAGTGAACACGTGGGCGTTTCTGCTCTTACTAGCAAGACTTGATCTTCTAGTGGAAACTTTACAGCTATCTAGGAACACCCTGTCTCCTCTTTCGGAAATGCAGTGTTAGAAGTGACGATTTTAGTATTCTTGCCACGCTGAAAGTTCTTATTTACTTGAACTCAAAGAGTTTATTTTTATTTTACGAGACAACCCTGTACTCAACAGAACAATACGTTCTGCTCCGTCATTATCATAGGTCCAATAGGTTTTTAGTCCCTACTTTCGCGGGAAGAAACTTTCGCGGTATGAAATACACCGCAAAATTTTTGGATTTAACCTTCGCGGTTAGCTGCTCAGTGTAAATTTCGCGGTAATAAACTTTCGCGGATTCAAGAATTTGATATATTTCGTGGGAATAAACTTTCGTGGTTTGCAATTTTAATGATAAAAACTTCAACCGTTTCCAGAGCCAATTACCTCAGCCAGGCCACCAAAGTCAAAGAAAAAGTGAAAGAACACTGGCGCGACGGGTGATAGCAGAGATATACGGGGTCACGTTTTATAAAGTTAATAAAATCAACGATAGAAATGGAAAAAATAAAGAAAAAGTTATCGTTTTAGATTGACAATAAATGTATAAAA
>JAULBZ010000338.1:0-33396 GCA_032360805.1 Neoturris breviconis
CTAGATTACAGAACCAGTGATGACAAGAAAGTCATTCAAGAATTATATGATTATCCATTGGATAAACAAGGCAAGTACACGGCAGTCAATTTACAATCACAATTAGATGTTTTAAACAGCATGGTTACAAAAGTTCAAGTGAGTGAAGGAAAACGTAAACAATCTCAAATTAAAGATCAAGTACTTTTAAAGCAACTAAAAGAATACATGGACACAAGTAAACTTACAGTAGTTGAACTAAAATCAGAACTCGAGAAACTTCAGAGATCTGCAAGTAATCCACGTCAAAATTTCAGAAAACTAACAGCAAGCATTAATAAAAGTTATAATAAGTTATCCAAAGTATCTTCATTCGTTGAAACTACAGAAGAGCTCATTAATGAACGTCATGTTCCTGCAGATGCTGTAAGCATGTTAAAAGAACAATATAATGATATAAAAGAACTTATCTTAGTACAAACAAGCAGTCAGAACAGAAAATTCTCAGAATTAAGTGATACAATATCGAACTTAAGTAACGATTTTAAAGAAACGAGTTTAGACACTAGTGAAATATCCTATGGAGATTTAAGTAGAATGTCTGAAGCACCAGAGTGTGTAACATTACCAAAAAGAAAAGTTATATTAAGTGAAGGTGAGTCTAGTTATGGTAAGTGAATATAGTACTTCCCTTGTCTCAAATAATCAATACATAAGTACTGCTAATAATAAGTAAATGTACTGAGGGTAAAATAAGAAATGAAAATAAAGGCTATTCCATTATTGTAAATAAAACTTTTACATACACCCTTTTTATAGCATTTTGTAACACCATTTTGATCTACTGAGAATACACCTTTTTTATAAACCGAAATTTTATGCAGCCCAAAATTTGCTCAGCATAAATTTGCCTCAATTGTTTTGCAACATTGCAAATTATGAAGCAAATTGTTTACGGTATTTTAGAAACAGAGAGTGAACCCTTTCTGATGTTATAATTAATACCACAGGTTCATATAAGAACAGCAACTTTAACTATATTTCTGGCCAAAAGTATGGTTAAACTGTATTATATAAACTATATCAGCCATCTTTTAAACTTTAAATATTTCTGTTCTTTTATAGTGCAGTATGGAAATTTGCCCTCCTCTTATTTATGTCTGGTAATTTTATTCGCACCAAATTAATTGTTTAGCAATTGCTCACTATTTCATTGTAATTGTGTTTATTTTGAGTATTGTTTATAAAAAAAAGGTGTAATCCAAAAAATAGCTCAGCATTAGCTATCAATATGGATATGGAATTTGATGTTAATCTTTTGCATTCTTAAAACTAATTACTTAATTCTATGTTTAGACTTCGATGATATAAACTTCCATACAGCTGCATGCTTAATAAAAGATATAAAATCATTGGTGTTACGTTGTGAGCCAACAAACTCATTTGATATTTCTATAATAAATAAACTAGAAATAAAGCAGAAAGAAATAATGCCACAAGACATCAATCTGTTAGTCACAAATTTTAAGAGCGCAAATCCAGAGAATAACCTTCAACATCTCGATGTTAGTTTGTGTAATCTTACAGACAAACTAGTCAAACGGTTAGCTGATATTATTCCTTTTATACCAACTGTAATCATTTCCAACAACCCTGCTATAACATCTGAAGGATGGGACAGCATTGTTTTTCATTATATGAATAACAGATCATCTTCGATATTAAAGCATCTTGATGTAAGAGATAATAATCTATCTGATGCCAAACTGATAACATTGTCACGTATGTTCCCATATATAGCAAGGATTAAATTAAGTAACAATAGGCATCTATCAGAATCAACATGGAGAACCATTTTAGATGAAATATATAGGAGCAAACATAAAATCGTTCTAAAGGATGTGTATATTTATGGAACACCATTTGGTAGGAGTCAAATTCAACACATTTTGCCATTAGTCAAGAAAGTAAAATACCTATATTTAGGAACAAATTCGTTAAACGAAGACATGTTATACTATCTATTACAATACTTGAAACTTCTTCCAAAGCCATGGACGGAATTTGACGTCAAGATCAGATTACTTGAATATAAAAATTGTCAGATTTCATTAGATGACTTTCATGTACTTAACTTACTCATTGAGGTAGAAAAAGAAATGAACTTCCACAATGCAGGTGAAATACAAAGCATATGCGATAAGGATTATCTAGATTATGATATTGACAGTAATAAAAAGATTATATGGAATTTGTTGCATTTAGAAAATTATAATGAATTAAAAATAGAATTAGTAGAAGAACTACATCAGGTATTTACCGATGTGAAAAGAAGAGTCAATAATATATCAAATTGGAGATTTGTGGAATATGTTTGAGAATAAATAATGACATTGCCTAATCTGAATAAACCCGTACATAACGGGTCATTTTAAATTCAAACAAACTTTCATATTACTTATTCATGAACGGTTTCACTATAATTGCATATTTTACACGTATAATGTCCAGCAAATTTTAAATAATTTATACATTGAAAAGATACCCAATGCATGTTTTAAACATTAGTAATGCATGTTTTAGTCAACACCCTCTTTAATTAAGGTACTATTGATTAATACTTCCGTCCAGATATGACACATAATTTCTGCTGATAAGGAAAGTTGTCTCAAATCAGATTTTATTCAAGTGGCTTGCAGTTGTTGCAGTTCTTATATTTTTCAATAAACGCCCCTTTCTTTTAAATGCCCCCCTCGAATAAACACCCTCTCTGCAAATGAAAATATTTAATAAACGCCCTGGCATTTAATCAAAGCATTACGGTATTCAACTCTGTTTGTAATAGATTAAATCTACTCATACCTGAAGATCTCATAATTAAACCCTCATTAACAGGGCATAATTCCTATGCTTCATTTTTCAAGAACATACATGGTTCATCTAAGGTTGATCTAAAAATAAATAAATAAGAAATACTTGAATATCTGCAACCACTAAATGTGAAAATCAAATCAGCACCCATTTTACATAATTTGGTTGTAATTTTATAATTCTTTTTTGATAATGACTACAGTAGTATGCAGTCAAAAGGTCAAACTTTTGTGTCATTCATTTCGTTTGTTTGTTATGACGTTGCTTCAACGTCGACTATTTGAACTTGTTTAAAACAATACTAAAATTTTAAAATATTTGCACAACATAATGGGCTGGTTTTATAAAATGGCCTTATAGTAATTCCCAGTGGACAAAAACCTGTTTAAAGTCCACAATAATGACACTTAGAAATGATGCGTTGAAAATGTTGTTCACTTCAGTTCCAGGATGTCATTTTTGATTCTATTTACCTATTATTCATAAATTAATGAATAATAGTATGTTAGGGTAGTGGTGGATGCTATCAAATCAGCGGCTGTGAGATTACTATAGAACATAGTTGATTAATTTAATAACTTTGCAATAGCAATTGTTAAATTCCTAATTAATTGCCAACCCAGTGCATTAAGGGATATTTCAACACATCCCATACATTAAGTACTTTCCAATTTGAATTCTATATGTATTACAAATTACTAATAAACCAACTTGAAGCATTCAAGAGAAAACAACAGAAAAAAAGGTTATCACTTTAGGGTAGGTTTACATGTGGATTGTCATCCCTTTGCCAAGAAAGTGTATACATGTAACAGCTGGGGTGAAAATTTTCCCACAGCCTTATTTCACCACGGTCTTAAACACAGGGCAGTTTTAAACGTGTATATAGAAAAATTGCCTGACCCTGCAGAGAAATTTTTCACAACGTATTGTAATTCAGTAAACCAATATTCAATATAACCCGTGAATGTTTACAATGAGGTAGTCAAAATGTTTGGGTGTTACCTTAAGTGCAGAAATTTTCGCAAGCAGAAATTGCCTCAAATTCGTGAAATTAAATATCCGCGAAAAAAGTTTTTTCGAGCAATTCACGAAATTAAATGCTCGCGAAAAATGCTTCACTTAGCCAATTTGCAAAAACTGTAACAAGGTAAAAAGCCGGAAAAAATACCTTTTTAATCATCAGTTAAATCTATTGTATTCAATGTCTTTGTGTTTGTGCACGCAAAAAATATGAAAGTCTCTTCATTCGCAAAATGAAAATCACGCAAAAAAATATAATTTTCTGCCATTCGCGAAATTAAATGTTCGCGAAAAACACATTTTGACCACTCGCAAAAGTAAATGTTCGTGAAAATGTCAGGTATATTAATTAAAGTAAAATTTCGATACAAATACAACACCCAAGACTTTGAAGCTGAGTTGGGTCGAAAGTATGAAGAAATCCTCACATTTATCATCTCATAGCTTCACTCTAGTCTGATATGCATCTACAAAGGAAAATCTTTGATTCCACCTTTATTTCCTGGAACTTCTGAACTTCTTAAATCTTATAAAGTGCTTTTTGCGAAGCTGTTTAGCAATAACTCAACTCTTGATGATTCTGGACAACATCTGTCAGATTTTCCACTTTGGACAAACTTACATTTTGATAACTATGCCATTAATCCTATAAAGGTTGCTACTGGGATTGCTGGGCACGACCCATCAAAGGCCACTAGCCCTGATCGTATTCCTGTTATCATTCTTTAGAAGTGTTCACCCAAACTTTCTCCAATTCTCACAAAATTATATGTCAAATGTGTTGCTGAGTCTTGTTACCCATCTTGCTGGAAATTTCCCTCTGTCATCCCTGTTTTCAAAAGCTCTGGTGAGAGATCCAATCCCCGCAATTATCCTCCTATAATTCTTCTACCTGTCATTAGTAAAGTTTTTTAATCTCTTTATTAACAGATCCTTGGCTATTCATCTGGATTCTCTCAATCTTTTCAAAGATTTTCAGAATGGTTTTCGTTTTGGTAGATCAACTGCAGACGTTTTAACTATCATCAGTGAGCAAGTTTATCGTGCTTTGGATATCTGTGGGTATCCAAGGCTTCCGATAAGGTATGGCAAGCTCAATGCTTATGGTGTTTATGGTCCCTTAAATAAGAGTTGTCCTCGATGGTCAATCTTTTAACAGCTACTCGATTAATGCTGGTGTTCCCTAAGTATCAGTCCTTGGTCATGGAAATGGCTACTGAGCTTGAGGTTGATCTACGTATTGTTATCGAATGGATCAATAAATGGCTTGTTTCAATGCTTTTAAAAATAACTTCTTTCAATTAATCAATTTCTGCCCTCTGTTGTGAACTTCCTGAGATTAACTATCTTCATCTTCTCGGTCTAACTTTCTCAAATGACTTCTCTTCTCTCTATCGAGCACGGAAATTTATTTCCCCAGAGAGTATCCTGCATCCATACAAGGCTACTTTTCGCATTTGTGTTGAATTTAAATACTGCTGTCATATTTGGACTGGTGCCTCTGCTGTTTGTCTTAATCTACGTAACTGGGTTCAGAAAAGAATAATTAACATTGTTGGACCTGATCTTTCATCAAACTTACAGCCTTCATCTCATCGTCGCAATGTTGGTTCACTATCCTTATTTTAAAGTAATTCCATGGCAGTTGTTCTAATGGATTGAAGTTTTTGATCTCTGCTACAAAACCTTTTGTACCTTTTGTATTTAGTAATGGAAAGAGACCGTATTCAGTAATCTTTCACACTGTGAAAGTGTTTAAAATAAGAGCCCTATGGAGGATTAATTTATCAACCATTGCTTCAGGCTACAAAGATCACTTCTCCATTAGTACATAAAAGATTCTTGCTAAAACAACAATCTCTATAAGTTTAGAGAAACAATTTTTTCGTTCTGTGTTCGAAAAAATTTAAAACAAGCAATTTCAGGTATTTTTTCAATGCAAAAAGTTTAAAAAATAATCAATTATGAAGTACTTTAACTGGAGAAACATTTGCAAATTTTAGACAAAAAAAACAAAATTTGTCATTCAAGAAAGTTTATCTACGCGTTTATCCACGCTACTGACATTTAAATTCATGATATCAACTAGGAAAAAAATTGGAATGATGTAAAAAGAAATATCAGCTTAGAACCTAGCCAAGTTTCCAATATAAACTACCTAAAAATTATTAAAACCTTTCCTGTTCGCGAATGTTTATCCACACAAAAAATTTCAAATCGCTCATTCGCAAAAGTTTATCCACCATAAAACGTAAAAATTCCGTGACTTTTTGCCCTCGCGAAAGTTTCTCCGGTTAAAAAAAAATATTTGGTTTCAAAACTGATTTTATAATGTGGGCCAGTTATTTCTAAAATATGTGCAATGCACAAGAATTTAACATGATTGACCTAAAATATAATGTTTACTAACACGGCGGCCACATCACCAAGTTGTCCAGAGAAATGAAATGATCCTTGTAGTAATTCATTACCAGAAAAATAATCCACAAATTCATCTTTTTTAACATACTATTCAGAAATACCCAACAAATCCAATGCTTTCTGTGAATGTACTACAAGTTCGGTGTCTACTGGTGTTGGATCAACTAACGAGAAACAAGCGCCAGGTACTGTCCGTGTAACGTTTGATGTTTCTTTATCAAGTGGAAGTTTTTTCAACACAAAATTATCAAAATTTAAGTTTGCTTTGAATGTCGACATTCTCATAAGTGTGAATATTTTCTGATAATGCCTTCCGTTTATAACGCTACAGGTAAATAATTTCTTTAGATGTTGCATCAAATACGTCAACAAATGTTTTTATTTTCTAATTTCCTACAAAATTAAAAAAGAATCAAATTCTCATGCAAATGGAATTCTTAACTCAAATGATTCTACCTTTTAAATCAATATTTGAAAAATTTCCTAAACTACTTTCCCATTTATGACACAGTCACAGGCTAAAGAGTTATATACAAAAACAATTCAATCTGTTAAAATTGACACAAGCATACACAAGATATCAAAACTTTTTCATATTGTGTTTGCCCAAAGTGCTTGCTTCAAGATGCAGTAATGGTGGTCACATTGCTGTGCATCTGAAATTTATGCTTGTGCCTGATTCTATGCTTGCATCATAAGTGTAAAACAGACTTCCCAGTGGGCAAAACAGGCTTCAAGGTCAGCAGTACAAACGTTAGAATAACGTTAAACAGCATTGTTCTAGATCTTTACTACGGAACTTGATTTTGCCCACTGGTTAATATTAAATTATAGATTATTGAATGGTTATTGGTTAGGGACCATCTCCAAAATTTGTTCCCAGGAGAAGAGTACTAAATCAATGATCTTGCAATTGATTGATTTTGACTTCTTTAAAGCTGCTAAGATATCTGCTTTTTGAAACGGATTTTAGAGATGGCTCCTTTATCGTAACAACATTTCTATTGACTTAGTTAGTATCACTTCAAAATTATATATAGTCAATAAACTATGTGTTTGTAGCTTTACAGAAGCTAATTCTGACTATTTTTATGATAACAGTATCACAACCAGGGCTTTTTTGGGCATACAGTTTTGAGCCCAATCCTTCATTTGGGTGCATAAAAATAGTAAAATTTATCATATATTTAATGAAGAAACCAATCATCTACAAGAATTCTGAATAGCTACTCTTTTTTCACATTATATTAATTTTGAGAGGAGCTCTTCTACTGAGTTAAAGTGAGGGTTTAATTATTTACCTTTGTTAGATGAAGGGAAATGAACTAAATATAATCATTTTAGCAATAATCATTATAGCAAGTCTCAAGATAACGATTGGACATCACAAGTGGAGGAGTGTTTTTTGAGTACAGTTTTAAGCATTGTAGCTGAGAACTGCACTTAAAAAACACTCCTCCACAGGTGATTTCTAACTGTTATCTTGAGGCTCATTATAGCAAAACATTATAACAACAAAATAAAATAATAACTTCATGACTTAAATAAAACCAACAAGACATTTTTTTGGATTCAAAACTTTTTGTGAAAATAATAATAATCATAATCAAAATAAAGTATAGCAAAAGCAAAATACATGGCAGTATTTAAATTAAGAACAAAAAATGATCACTGTGGAGGAGTGATTGTTGAGCATACCTTCAAATTTTGTAGTAGAAACTATGCTCAAAAATAATTCCTCCACAATGATTGTTTGTTCTAAACACTTGCCTGGAGAAAAAACAAAACACCATATACATGAAGATAATTAGGTAATATACACAATGAAAATAAGATAAATAAAAGACTATGCTAGGCAATTACAAAGGTTACTAAGCGTTAATAGCTCTGAATATAATATTAATGCAACATTTGAAATAATAACGAATAATCACTGTGGAGGAGGGATATTAGAGGATTTCTTCAGGTTTTCTAGCCTGAAGCAATGCTCAACACTCACTTCTCCACAGTTGATGTCCAACTGTTATCTTGAGGCTTTCTTTACAGTGATTATTATTTCGATAATCTTTATACTGTACAGAATTACTTTAATCTGATTGGTTGTTTAGAATACAATTACTCTGTAATTCGGTACTCTAAGCACAGATAATGAACAACGCAGATCAGATTATACTTGTTTTCATTTCATACAACGGTTGCAAACTGAAGTTTACCATGCACTGATCTGGTCTGTATATCAATTTCTTTTTTCACTTTAGTGGTTCGATGCAATAGCATCTGTTTTTTCATTGCCTGTTGCACTTTATGTTTCATCGTCATTATCACCATCATTATCATATTGTGTTAAACATGATATGAAAGGGTAACCAGTAATCATATGGTTCACGTCATACAATTAACAATTAATTCATTCATAACTAAGAAAGATAAGCCATCAGACTCATTAATATTTTGAAGATTTTTCTTTGTTACTTGTGAATTAATCGTTAATTGGAAAACCGGTACTAATTACTTCCAGTACCAGAATAATAATTTATTTAAGAACTAACTTAGGGGTACTGCAATAGGAAATTTAGACACCACAAACAACTTAACTTGGTTGTCCAGAATATAAGTTGGTAGCAATTTAAAATATCCTAACTTATTTATTTTTTAGTACCACCTTACCAATGCTCGAATTAAGAGTAATTAATAATCACTATGGAGGAGGGATTTTTCAGCATAGATTCAGGCTTTGTAGTCTGAAGCAACGCTAAAACAGCACTCTTTCACAGAGATTGTATTGTGCTCTTATTTTGACTACTGCTTACAATATTATTATTTTTGTTTACAAATCTTAAAGGTATAATTACCAAAGGGTTAAAATAACTGCTGGTCATCACTGCAGAGGAGAAAACCTTCAAAATATTTCAGCCAAATTGCTGAAAATATTCTAAAATCTCTCTCCTCCATAGTGATGATCAGCAGTTATTTTAACCCTTTTAACCCTAATTTGTTTACACCACTAAATTGTCAAAAATATATAAAAAAAGAAAAATACAAAACTAAAACGATACATATAATTTTGATGAAATTTCTATAAACAGTAAAACTTATAATGCTATCAACTAGATTTGGATTTAGATTCTAATTCTTCCAAGAGTCCTGTTAATTTTTGTCTCATTTTCTTTCCGATATGTGATCCTGTACCACATGTAACTAGATTATTCAACTGTTTTGAAGTGTATTCCTGAAAATTGAAATTAATTGAAATTAATACAATCTTTCCTATCATTTGAACCCATTTGAAAGGATACAATCAAGGCTCAAGAAATTTTAAAATCATGGCAAAGTACACGAACAGAAAGTATTAACAGATGGGTGGCTTGAAACAAAGTGGCTTGATACATAGTATATACACGTTATGTCAGGTGTAAAACATAATAGCATAAATTGGTAAACAGAACAAAAATAGAACTGCCTCCCCAGTGATTGGTATAAGAGCATATAATCACTGTGGAAGATCTTAAACTTAACAGTAATTCTTAATGACAAAAGTCACTTATATATTATGGTGCAAGTTACACCTTTGCAAAATATGAAGCAAAACTAACCTGATGATCTTTTAACCATTCCTCCAAATGTGCTTCACTCAAATAAAACGCTTTGATGTAATTTTCAACATATTCACGTTGAGGAATAGGTCTGGAAATAAAAGTATTATAAAGTATATACTTTTTTGGAAGAGATTATTGATAGAAAAAAAATTATCAGATGAAACAATAATGATAAACGGGTAATAAATATTTTGCTAGAATAAAATGTTTGCAGTCATGTGAAAAGCAAAAATCAACAGGACAAGAAAAACAACTAGATTTAAAATGAAAAGGTGGATTACAAGAAATTTTTTTGGAATTTATTTTCACAGTCGACTAAATCTTGCATAATTTTGTGGTTATTTCATTTTACAATTGGGTCAAAAATCAGTGAAATTTTCTTCCATTGAAAATCTCTTCCAATACAGTAGTATCCATGAATTAAAATCATGACTCATACACAATTGATTTAAAAATCATATTAGGGACCACCTCTAAAATTCGTTTGCAAGGAAGAAAAACAATGTTTTGAATTGTTGTTGGATGGAATGTTGGATAAAGAGCGCAAACGATATATGATTTCATCCAACATTTCATTTGCTTTCCTAGGCATTTACATGCAAATATATATTGAGTATATATATCATTGACTTGATCTTGATTGGTCCCTTTGTACACCCTCCACTTGCATTTAAATTTTATAAATTTCAAATTCTTGTTTGTCATCATGCTATGTCCTATTTTATTAATACTGTTTTTAATGAATAAGCAGAGCAATTTGAAAAGTGTTAGTATATGCAAAATTGTTTTTAAAAGTAGTGAGGGTGATGTCGATAGAAATGATAACCCACCAGATAAGTCAACATAAAAGATAATCATCTAGACATCCAAACTATGTCTTTTCGACATTGATTAGATGTCTTGGAAAATATTCTTCCCTTAAATATTTTTCTAACAAAAAAACTAACTTGACTTTCGTTATTCTATCAATCTTCATAAGGAATTGTTGAAAGTCAAGTAACATCAATGCGCGACCTTCATTGCTACATCTCTTTACATTTGAATACCTAAAAGGTAACAGTTAGATTATACAAAGCTCACTGAAAGATTGGTAATTATTCTCAAAGGATGGTTGACTATAAAACCTTATATGCATTATTTTCATGATGGATAGGTAATGAAATTATTTAAAGCTTTTTCCTCTCTGGCTGTCATCCCAAAAGGTGAAAATGGCATGTTGGCCTATGGATCTTAGAGATTGGACCCCATAGAAGATAACCAGGATCAAGATCTGGTATGATCTGGAGACTTAGGGCCAAGGACATCCAAAACCAACTTTTTAAATAAGGTTAATTCAACTAAAATTGACAAAATTCAACAAAAATTAGTCTGTACAGAAGTGTGTTAGGTCAACGAGCTTGTAATGGATTGGTTTCTATGGTATGAAGAAACCAATCCATTACAAGATCGTTAACTCAGTACTCTCCTCTGTAGATTTTAGTTTTGAGATGCTCCCTAACATAAGCACACTTAATGCAGACAATTTATTTTAGCCAAATTTGCACGCTTTCAGCTTCTCTACAACTGCTATTATAACTGTTTTTGGAACATTGTTTGAGATTGACCCCTAAAGATGAACATAATTTATAAATATGACTTTCAATTTATATTTTTACAATTACATCATGACTACAAATGAGAGGAGTAACTCAAGGAAGAGTAGCTGTTAATAATTCAAGAAATTTGCAAAAATTTGAGACAAGTAAAACAGATTATAGAGTTGGTTGACTAGACATTAAATCAGAGTGCTAAAAATAAAAGCAAATCATTGCTCATCCACAATGATTATTAGCTTTTATTTCAAGCCCTGCTTATACATATCCTATGTAGGATTAAGAAAAAAGGAAATAAAATAATAGCTTAGCTTTACCCGTCAACAAATAAGTAGCTAGTATGGATAATTATATTTCTCCAAAGTGCTAAAATAGAATCTGCTGGAATTGGAACCATCCTATAAAAAAGAGAGATATGAAGTCAATGGCAGTCCTTCAAAAGAGTCTACAGAGAACAAAGAAGAAAATTAACTTACGTTGCTATAGACTGCAACTTCTTTTGTAATGCTTGGTATTCCTGATCAAAGTAAAAGAAACAATAATTTATTGTGGGTTTCTCATATAGCTTCCTTTTGTATTGTAAAAGGAAAACATACAAAATGATAAAAAAGGATAATTATGATAAAAAGTTACTAGTTGCCTTCAAGCACAGTCTATAACATCATCGCCACGCCATGTCTTATCAACAACAAAAAGACGTGTTTTTGATATCTCAAGATAAAAATTTACAGAAAAGAATACTGAGCCAATGATCTTGCAATGGGTTGGTCTTCGCTTGTCACATATGGCAAAATAAGTGTCCTCAGATAAGTGTCTGGGCACTTATCTGAGTTTTCGAGATTTTAGGGGGGAAGGGGTGCTTATTAAGAAAGTTACGAAATCATATATAGCTTTTCCTCAATTTATGTTTAATAGAATGATAACAAAGGTTGTATTTTGTCGTTTTGACAACTACCAACTATAATATGATCTTTGTTCGCAGGGGCGCTTATTAAATTTTGAGATAAGCGGGTGCTTAAAATATACTTATTACGGGGTTTTACTGTACTCTACTGTTCAGTTTCACTTTTGTTGAATTTAGTCAAATTTTATTACTTTGAATCTACCAAATACATTGTTTTTCAAATGAATTTTAAGACAGTCACTTGTAATTTTTGTTTGTTCTAAGTCTGCAGTAAAGATGCTAAAACAACTTCAAACAAAGTTGTTCTAGCGTCTTTACTGATGACTTTAAACAGGTTTTTGTCCACTGGGTTACCTATACTAAATTGTCGATATAAAAATTATGTTGTGGGACAACTTACCTGCACTAAAGCATCAATATAAGGACTATGTTGTGACATAATTTCTTTTAAATCCCATTTAACGGATGACATCATTTGTAAAATCTAAAAGTTATCCAAGAAGAGTGTTAAGTCAACGAGCTTGCACTTGATTTGTTTCTTTGATACAAAGAAACCAATCCCATGCAAGATTGTTGATTCGGTGCTCTTCCTTGCAAACAGATTTTAGAGGTGGTCCCTAATATCATTTTTGAATCAATTTTGTATAGGGGTCATGATCTTAATGCATGGATACTACTGTATTGGAAGAGATTTTCAATGGAAGAAAATTTCACTGATTTTTGACCCAAGTTATCTACTCTTGATTTGTTTCAAAACCTTTCCATCTTTGTTAGAACTTAGTCAAAAGTAACTTAAAAGCATTAAACTGTAATAGTTGGTGTGGGCATACAATTTAATACAAAAAATAAAAACGAGAAGTGTCGTTTTAGATGTCATTTTTTAATGGATATTTCGTCTAGCTACTGCTAGACATTATCAACGTATAATAGTACTATAAGGTTCCTAACGTTTAAGTACTAAATTACAGATGGATTAATAGATCAAAGGTATTGAAAGTAGCCCACAAAACTGAGTGAAAGTTCAACCTAGCACACAAATGATTTGCATTCACACATTATTTATATAATGTATACATAAAATTAGAGGATATGCATTATGTTGTAACCTATTATAGCATAATGCTTTTAATATATTAAAATTGTTAACACAAAATTGTTAATCATCTGTTGTTAATATTAAAAATAAAGAAATACTAAACAATAGAAAAATGCTATGGTAGAATACATTTTCTTCAAAATAATTTCCTTTATTTATTTATATACATTATAGCCCAAATATTTCAGAGGATAAAATATCAGGAAAAAACCTTTCAGACCCTTTCTGAGAATTTAAACGGAAAACATTTTGGACATTTTGATGACCTTAGAAAAAAATTCAGACTGCCAATTTAGGTATTACTTTAGGCAAATATTATCAATATAAATCTTTACACCAATGAAATAATCCAATGACCTTTCTTGATAAGGTATTAATTAGCTAGGTGAGTGGATAATCCTAAAACCTTGTTACGCTTCGAATACAATGATTACGGAATACATAATAAAGAGAAAAGGATAAAGATAAGATGAATTTAAGTAAAGTCATGTACTTTTTCCATGAACAATTTTTAAGATACTAGACAAAGATTTCAAGGGGAAATATTTTTGAACAGCGCCATATTTCAAACAGATCAA
Source organism: Neoturris breviconis (assembly GCA_032360805.1). Taxonomy (NCBI): domain Eukaryota; kingdom Metazoa; phylum Cnidaria; class Hydrozoa; order Anthoathecata; family Pandeidae; genus Neoturris; species Neoturris breviconis. Next base: position 14,061 of record JAULBZ010000338.1, read on the forward strand.
TTTTTGGACAAAAAAACCCAGAAAATTTGTCCCGACACTATTTTTGGTTTATAATGTACTAGAATTATTGTTATTTCTAATTCACAATGGAATTCAGAGGCCTGGATTAATTAAATAATGTAAACTCAATAACTTAATATTACATGCGTTTTAAAACTAATTGTAAAATTTTAAATCCTTAATTACTTTTTATTAATGTCCGTAATGTTTAATATTTTCTTAAAACTAAAATGGAGATTTTAATTCCTAAATTCCAAAAAATTATTTTTTTTAAAATCTCTTATCCTTGATTTATTTTTATATCTCCAAAAAAGCTGGAAGAAGCTTCCGCAAAATACAAATGGATGCCAATAATGATTCATGGTAAGTCTCATAGACAGCGAAAAAAAGGCAAGTGCTCTCCTAGTCTGCGAATACCAAATTTCAGGATGATACCATGCCTTTTCGGTTTATTTGACCTAAAATGTACTTTGGACCCTCTTTGCCCGAAACTCAGACCTAAGTGGACAAAAACGATATTTCTTGGTGAGCCCTTCCAAAATATTGTCTCCCATGCTGGTATCATATATTTCAAATGGTACCACTTCAGAAACATGGTCTATTGAAAAAAAAAACTCCGCCACACAAAGTACTAGTAACAGCCTATTTAAACTTGTTTAAGCAGGCTAAAAATTCAGTTCTTAATACGGTAATTATTTTTACATTTTATTTTTATCAGACAATGGATTGATGATCGAACTAGAGTGTATAAAGCTAGTACCTGATAATTATCCAGTATTCCCAGTGGTCAAAATAAAAGTAAATATTCACAGTGGAGGAGGGATCAATCATGAAGCTACACACAAAAACCGCGTCTCTGCAGTGATTATGTGCTCTTATTTCAACGACTGATCTCCACACGAGTATAATAGTCACTTATTAAAAAACGCCAGAGGTAGGAGAGAATAAAAAGAGGAGTGAATAAATGAGGAGAGAATAAATGTGTTTTTAAGCATAGTTTTTGAATTTAAGGTGAAATATATACTCAAAAACTCTCCTCCACAGGTGATGTTTTGCAGTTATATTCAGGATTGTAGAATAAAACCTTGGTGGAGATAACTTGTAAAAATACATAAAATGTAAAAACTATTTTGTGAAGAAGAATGTAGAAACAATTACAAATGATTGGTTTCATCCTTAAATAGGAACCAACTGAATCTCCAGAGTATTGACCATAGATAGCTTACTTTATCATATTGCACAGCTTTGTCACCAACCGTTTTAAATACAGGATTTCTCAGTTCTGGTGCAATATCAACAGTCTAGAAGTAGATAGACGAAAGCAAATAACAGAATCTATGCTAAGTCCCTACCATTTTAAATGATCTGGTTAGAGAAATAATCTTTGTCGAGGAGTGATTTTTGAGCACAGCTTCAGGCTGCTACAAAACCTAAAGCTATGCTAAAAATCCCTCCTCCACAGTGATTATTTACTCTTATTCCACATCAACAAGCTTGACATTGTTCTGGAGGGAAATCCAGAAAATTATAAGATTTTAAATTCTTGTTTATACTGACATAGCTTCAACATGCATTTCATAAATCAACTCATTTTACAAACATTTTGTGTCTTTTTATACACTGTTTTAAATCCATAATGTATCAAAATACACTAGAAATTTAATTATATTATAAAGTTACACTTATGGGACACTAATTATTCCCCAATTAGCAATGCATGCCAAATAAATGGTGTCTTTGGGATGCATTACTAATTATAAAATACAATAGACTTCAGCTTAGACCTCCCACATAGCCACAACAAAGCCACCAATGCTGGAATATTACAAATAGAAAGTAAAATTTTGTTCCCAGGCCACACAAACAACAGAAAGAAAGAGAGAGAGAGCTCTTATTCTCTGTGGAATTTAATTTTTCTTCTGATCAGATATTGATCAGTTTCTTCAGTACAAAGATATCAATCAATTACAACGTTGTTTGATTTAGAGGTTAAAATAACTGCCGATCATCACTGTGGAGGTAAGATTTTCAGAATATTTCCAGTTAAATTGGGTGAACATATTCCAATCTCTCCTTCACAGTAATGACTGGCAGTTATTTTAACTCTTGCTGATTCAACATTTTGATAGTAATGACTGACTAGCATTATAATAAACTTTAATTGTTCGAAATAAGAGCAAATAAATAATCACTGTGGGGGAATTTTTGAGTTTTGCAGCCTGAAGGTATGCTAAAAAATCACTCCTCCACAGGTCCTCCACTTGTTCTTATTTTGAACAAAAGAAAGTATAAATAAGAAAAATATTTATTCTAAATTATTAGGATACCTGGCTATAAAACTGTCCAAGGAAAGCTCTTTTGTTTGCCGGTATTAACGAATCAAGATTTTTGTAAACCATCCGCAGCTGCTTTGACAGGAAGATTCTATAAAAGAAGAAAATAATTGTGGAAAAGAGCGCAAAACAAATATCTTGCAACTGATAATAACTTTTGTAGTAGTTTTGCTGTACCCATTTTCAAACAGAATAAGATTTATGGCTTTGTTGCAAAACCAATCACACAGAAGAGTGTTATGTCAATGAGTTTGCAATGGATTGGTTTCTTCGGTACAAAGATGAAAAAAATAAAGAAATTCTCTACTTCATCGATTATGACTTAGGTATAAAATTTTACTGGATGTGGTCAAAGTAATCAAATGTCTCCACTTTCGATAAAATCCCTTTTTCGCTGATACTTGGTCGCGAGTTGACGAAATCCATCCATTGGATCAAAAACGTAATTTGGACCCTTTTTGCCCACAACTCGGGACCAAATTGAAGAAATCAAAATATTTTCTGGGGATCCTTCGGAGATATTACCTCACAAGCTGGTGCCAAATTTCAAAATGGTAGCACTTCAGGAACATAGTCTATTTAGAAAAGCAGATCGCAAAGGGATAGTAATAGCCCATCCAATCTTTGTAAAGGGGGAATTATATATTATTTAAAATAGTAATTTACCTTTCTTTGAATTCTAGTTCAAATAAGCACTGCCTCAAGCACCCCACCCATTTTCTACCTTAACCATATTCAGCCTGGATTCCATCTTACCTGGCAGTTTTTAGGATATACTGGAAGTAGTGGAGCTTTTAGGCTGGAATGTTCTGAATTTTCTTAAAATTTTATTGGTTAATACGAATTCTAAAGTGGTGTTGAGCACCTGGTAACATACATGAATTTCGCAAATTTCGCAAATGAATTTCGCAGGTATTTTGCGACCACACAATGATATTTTGCGGGCATTAAATTTTTCAAAAAACAAGAATATTGCAACATAGTACCCACAACATTAAATACAAAATTTAAGGTACATTTTTTAACAATCACTGTCCTCAAATAGGTGCAAAAAAAACTATCTATTTTAATAATAGGAAATATGTAAATAAATTCTATAACATTGTAACTTACAGTGATTCAATTCCTATTAGTTTATGTGTGAAACCAAATAGTTTTGTTGGATCGTTAAGATCAACCATTGATGACAAATATGGGACTGGAACCTAAAAGTATAGAGTAAATTGTTGTACAGACAAAATAATCAAAAAATATTTTGTGCAGACGGCTCAATGAAGTAACTACTTATTGTATATTTTGAAGCAATATTCCGTGCAATAATACTATAAACTTCCACATCAATGAGAATAAGGTCGTTAGGAACTTTGTACACAAAAAATCCATTACAGTCTTTACCATCGTATTGCCATAAAAAAAGGTGTGAAATAACTGAAATTCCTTTGTGATTACATGCTGGAGCAAATCAGGTACACTATTCAACTGTTGGTGGATAAAGTAAAATAGGTTGCAAGGATAAATAAATGAACTCGATTTACACAAAAGAACTGGTAATTGAGGCATCTTGTTTGCATCATTAAATAAAATGTAATCTCGTCCACAAACCTTTAAAGTTTCCTCAGATTCAATATTCTAAACATAAATTATTACAAATAATATAGGGTACAACTAACGTAACAAAACATTTACTAATCTTTGCAATAAGTTACTGGGTTATAGTTTTTAGTACTTTTCTTTATAGATAATTATTAGACTCGTTTTGAACTCAATGTTGCCAGTATGAAACAGTGGTCGAAATAACAAATAATCACTGTGGATGAGTGGATTTTAAACATAGAAGGTTGAAGCTATGTTCAAAAATCTCTTCTCCACAGTGAGTATTTTACTCTTATTTCAACCACTGATGAAATAATACATAAGGGGCTCAAGATTTTGAGACAGACTTGATCGAAATGACCAAATTCCTGTCCAGAAGTGTTATAAATCCATTGCAAGAACATCAACTCATTACTTTTCTCTGTTCATTTCTCTGTTCATTTTGAGACCGTTTCTGAGTAGATTATTTACTTTGAACATTGCCGATGCAATAAAATTTTACAGAAACCTCCACTGCCATATTACATCTTGAATTGAAATCTAAAATAAATCATGTTCTTATGTTGTGTTTTAACAAAGTATATCATCTAAACTTTCCAATACAAGCCTCAAGATAATGGTTGGACATCACCTGTGGATAAATAAACACTCCTCCACAGATGATGTCCGACCGTTATCTTGAGGCTTGCAGTACAAACTGTAAATTCCATGTTTATCATACCCCCTTTAGAATGATATTATTATTAATCCTTGCTAAGCAGATTTGTAACTTTTCATTCAAATTTGGATTGAAATCCTAAAAGCATAATGATAGAGAGTATGTCAATGCTTAACATAAGAGCAAAATAATCACAGTGCAGGAGGGATACTTTAGCATAGCTTCAAACAAAGCTATTATACTCAAACATCACTCCTCCACAGTGGTTATTTGCCCTTATATTTCTTAATATTGGTGATTACCCAGTGTGCAAAAACTTGCTCAAACTCTGCAGTAAAGACACTAGAACATCATCATTCATCATCATTGTTCTAGTATCTTTACTGTGGACTTTGAACAAGTTTTTACCCACTGAATAGAATATTTCAGAACATCCCTAGCAAGTATTTCTACACAAAATGAAATAGGTCACAAATTTCACATGCTCTAGGATGCTCCAAACCACTACAGATAATGTTCTTTGGAGGGTCTACAATAAGAGTTTTTCTATCTAACTTTTTTAGTTCAAAATATAATTACTGTAGACATCCACTGAACATTGTTCTAACGTTATTTTGCTGACTTTGAACAGGTTTTTGCCAGCTGGGTTCCACAAGTAACAAAATAACTGTCATGTCACAAACAGCTGCAAAGCTGAAAAACATACTCAAAAAGCACTCTTCTCTTTATATTAATACGGCTGTTCAGATTTCTGTCTGTCCGTCAGTCTGAAATTTGACATAGTTAACCAAAGTGGCAATAAGCAAATAATGCACCAAAAAAATGTTGTAAAGCCTCGCCATTTGCCTCGCTCATTTTTGGGCTTTTCCGAGGCTTATTGGCCTGTAAAAATAGAACCGATGTACTTTTTTCCCTAAAATTTGGTATGTTAAACTGAAATTGCCTGGATAATAGAAATGATACAATAAGTTAATTTTTGGCTTTGTAGATGGTTATTGGCCTAAGAATTGCTCTCCGTTTTTGATTGAAATTCAGTATTCTAAATCAAAATCACCTAAAGAGCAGAATGATTAATAATTCTATAAAAAGTATGCCTCACCTCGCTTTATTTAGGTTTTTTGCCTGTTAAAATAGAACCACAATACGTTTTTGACTGAAATTCAGTATTCTAAACCGAAATCACTTGGAGAACAGAATCATACAATTTCTTTGAACAATTTGCCTCTCTTATTTGCCTCACTTATTTTAAGGCTATCTAGAGGGCTTTCCGTCCAATAAAAACAGAACCGTTTTATGTTTTATAAGGAAATTTGGTATTCTAAACCAATATCGCCTGGAGCACAAAATGATGTAAAAAAAAAATTAAAATTTGCCTTGCTTATTATATTAGTCTTGATCATTTTTAGGGTTTTTTAGGGTTTTCGGCAATGACAAATGATTCATTCCGAGGGAAATAAGTCTCCATATGGGAAGGGCAAATAGATTGTTCTCTTATAGCAAAACAGAGTTTTCTTATTTCATTCTAGTGAAGACCATAAATCTAGAGGAAATAACTTCTAAAATAGTATCAACAAATAAAAGAAAAAAGTGATACCATCCCATAAAGCTAGTCCATAGGTAATGTCTGACAATTGAGTCTTGTTTGCATATAAATAATAGTTAGCACCTCAAAAACAAAATTAATTAAATAAATAGTTCAAAAAAATAATATGGACACTACTCGCAATGAATAAGATTCCAGATCAAAAATTTCCCCATTAAGAGGAAATGTAAGCAGGTTAAAATAACTGCCAGTCATCACTGTAGAGGAGAGATTTTTCAGAATATTCTAAGTCGAATTAGTTGAAAATACTCTGAAAAATCGTTCCTCTACAGTGCTGACCAGCAGTTATTTTTTCCTGCAATGTTTAATCGATTTCACAAGGACATCATTCTAATGTCCATAAACTTAAATAATACATATGCTACATTGACATTGAAATAACTGACGCCCATCACTGTGGAGGAGAGATTTTTTCATAGCTGAAATTATTCTGAAAAATCTCCACTCTACAGCAATGACCGCCCCACATTTTTGTTAGACACAAAACAAGCATACCAAGTTTCCACCTGATCTTCCAGTGAAAAACATGTAAACCTAAAAAAATAGGACTTAATTTGATAAACATTGCATTAAATTTTCTTTAATCCTATTTTACCAGAAGTATCTTGGTAGCATATTTTACCCGGGGAGGGGAGGGGATAAGCCCACCCCCTATCCAGCTCCTGAACTGTTTAGAGCAATAAAACTAGGCACGATTATAGCTCAGTACAAGGTCTTTTCAAAAGGTATTAACATTATTGTCAACATTTTTGGCTATGATGTCATCAGAATTTTTTTGAAAAAATATGCGTTGTCTTCATATGCAAATAAAAAATTACTAGGAATAGCTTTTGATATCTATTGATTGATTTATTGGAGGTAAACATAGCTCTCTAATAGAATTTCATGGATTAGTATCCCATCTATAAAAATCGAGTAGAAAATCTGGGTCAAAACCCCAAAAATTTGGTGAAAATCGGTCAATTCAGAAAATTGTGGAGAAGGGTGTGTCACTCCTAAATATTTTTTACATAGATTCCATTTTTTACAGCAGTGTATAATACCCAGTTACTGACTCCTTGGAAATATTGCAGTTTGAAAACTTATTGCATTTATCAAATTGGAGAGAATAATGATGTTAGATCCTAGACAAGATGCAATAATGATCTGAGGACAAATATAATCTAAAAACTGCAAAACCGGAGTATAATACCAATTGTTGCAATTAATTAAATCCCAATTACTGTTTGTTGCGAATGAAAAATGTTTATGCTGTAATTATGTTTCTGTGGCATTATCTTCATCAGATAATTGGTTTTGACTTATCTATGTTTGATAATAAATACAGATAGCTGAGAATGAAGCAATTCCTTTCCAGCTTCACAGTGTACTGAACTGATCAGATTAAAACCAACTACACTACAAACACAGTACTTACAGAGTATAAATAATAATCAAACAATTGTGACATACAGATCACAACATCAAATGCAATAGGTTTCAAAACGTTCATCATTTGCATGTATTTACCTAAATCCAAAAAAGAAAATTACTCACATGCACTTTTTAAAATAAAATCCTTCATAGGACGAAGGATCATTTCTAAAATGCTAACAAGAGAGTACTGAACCAACAATCTTGCAATAAACACTGTGGAGGAGCGAATTTTGAACATAGCTTCAGACTTTCTAGCCTGAAGCAATGCTCACAAACTACACCTACATAGTGGTTATTTGCTCTTATTTCAAGGATTTTTGTACAACAAAAAAAACCCACTTCTAAGCTCGTTAACATAACTCCCTTTCTTTATTAGTCATACATAGAGTTTTACTTTTAGTTTCTTCAAACTGTATTTTATTTAATTTAATTTTAATTATCATGAAGATGTGATCATCACCAATATCGCCTTATCGATGACAGAATGTAATACCGAGTTCAACTTAAATTTCAAATTGATGAATTTCACAGCTTAACTGAAGTCTTCTTAATTTCAGAAGGTATACAAGATGTATTGGAATAGTAACAATTTGATATGAGACTCACCAAAAGATCTTAGAACATTCAATGTTGTATTAGTAACAATGGGAGTGTTCTCGTTTATATTTTCACTTCGTCTGCGTCTTCTTCCACTTACACTACAGAAAAAATAGATTTCATAGTAACTGTCTTTACACTATTAGTTCATAATGAACTTGCACATGACTGTCATTATAACTTTATTTGCATTGCATCTTTACCAAGTTATTTGTGCAACATTTTTCTGAACATTGTCTACTTATTAGTCGTATAAAATGATTACATCTCCTGCATAGGGGTTAACATAATTGTCAGTCATCACTGTGAAGGAGATTTTTCATAATGTTTTCAGGCCATTTGGTTGAAAATTACTCTTTTTAACTCCTGTTACATATAGCCTACATAAACTAACTGTCTTCAGTGCCACTTATTCATGCCAACAAGAGTTTATTTGGATTCCATCAAGTTTTTAATGTCGCTTATAGATACTATAAGACTAATTCATGTGTAGAATTAAATAGATTTGTATTTCTCAAAACAGCTGCCAACTTTCCAGACTTTTAAATACACCTAATTATAATCATAATAATTGTCTTACTGCATTGGTTGTTCCTCTCCTGTGTTTTCATCAACAAAATCTTGTTTCAGTTCATCTATAAAACAATAGCAGCTCCAAGTTTAATTACAATAGTCAAATACCTGCTAAAAAGTTAAATGTTCAATGACAAATTGCTGCAAGTTATCATACAGGCAGTTTACCCAAAAGAATACCATGGGCAACATAATTTCATTTTCATTATTTAGATATTATTGATAATGATTTCTCTAGTGAGCAAAAACCTGTTCAAAGTAAACAGTCAAGACACTAGAACAATATTGAAAACGTTGTTCTAGCATCTTTACTGTGGACTTTGAACAGGTTTTTGCTCAAGCCTGAAAATAACTATCAGAAATCACCTGTGGAGGAGGGTTTCTGTTAAGTAGTTTTCAGCTCAAAAGCTAAAAAAAAAATTATGCGCAAAAATACTCGACCACAGGTGATGTCTGATAGTTAATTTCAAGTTTGGAACTATAAAATTTACCTGGTATATCATCTTCGTCATCTTCATCTTCGTCGTCATCATAATCATAAACGTTATCCCCTTTATTATCTTTTTGCGAATCAATTTCTTCGTTGATGTTATCGAAAGGTGTTTTTTCGTTATTCAAATTTACATCTTCAAAGAAACCTTTTAGAAAAATAAATGTTCAAAAAAATATCAAATTAATATAATACTGGTAGCGATCGAAATAGAGTTCACCACGAAGGATGGATTTTAAACATAGCTTCAGGCTTTGTAGTCTGAAGTTATGCTCAAAGGTACAGTATTGAAAGTAGCCCACAAACTGAGTGAAAGTAAAACCAAACAAATAATTATGATTTGCATAAACACATTCATCATAGCATTATGTTAATTAAAATATAAAACAAATGTCCTGTGTCATAGCAATTTCGAAAATTAAATCAACTACTTAACTTTCGCCACAATATTTTGGTGAATGTAGTCGAAATTTTATAGAAATCAAATTTTCGAAAATTTGTCGAGTTGATAAAACCGGAGAAAAAAATGGCCAGTGGTCTCATAATTGCCTAGAATGCCAATACCAAATCTCAGGATGGTACCATGCCTTTTCGGTCCATTGGAATTAAAACGAAATGTGGACCCTTTTTACCTAAAACACAGGACCGAATGATCAAAATTGTAATAATTTTGGCAAGCCCTTCTAAAATATTGCCTCGCATGCTGGTACCAAATTTCAAAATGGTAGCAAAATGGGATGCTGTCTCAGCTGCAAAGTGATAGTAATAGCCCATCCAAACTTTGTTTGGTGGGGTAAAAATCATTCCACTGCATTGATTAATTGCTCTTATTTCAACCATCGCATTGCAATTATAATCTTCTGTAGACAGTACAGCACGCAATGTCTGTTCAATGTTGAAATCCAGAATTTCTAAATTTCAACAACAGAACAAAACAATGAAGAATTTATCCCAGTGGGCAAAAACTTGTAACGTTGTTGTAGCGTCTTTACTGCAGACTTTGAACAAAATTTTGCACACTTATTATCCTTTCATTTTTAACTCATAAAGCAATGGTTGAAATATGAACGCACTGCAGAGATTTGATTTTGACGCTCAAACTTCACTCCTCCACAATAATTTGGTCTTATTTGAACCACTGTGAACTATGTAAATAAATGTTTAAGAAATGTACAAAATATCAAGCAAAGTGTTTTGTTTACCTTTTTTATTTTCTCCAGCTACATCAGGATTGCTACCTTCACTATGAAGGTGACGTGATTTCATGAAATAAAACTCCTAAAATAAAGTGTTACCATTATTATAGGTACTACAAAATGTACAAGAAAAACCTGAAAATAATTGCACATCACCTGTTGAGTGTTTTCAGCATAATTTTCAGGTTTGCAGCTGAAAGCTATACTAATAAAACGCTCCTCCACAGGTGATATCTGAGGCTTAATTTAAGACTTGTAGGGTATTTATTTTTTAGTACAACCTTTTGACATTGCTCAATACTGATAGAGCAGAGACTCGTTAACTAAGTTTCAACAAGGAATAACAGGTGGCATCATTTTTTTGACAAAGAGGAAACACTGCTGGCAAATGTTCGTATTATTTTAAAAACCTATGGTCTGTGTTTAGACTGAACAGACTATGCACTGAGCAAATCTAACAGAAGAAGTCTAATGCAAGAGTAACCTAAATCTGCATCGAAAAGCAAAAGCATGAACAAAACGATACAGCCAATTACTAATTCAGCCAAATTTCATATGACACAAGATGGAAAAACAAACAACAACAAAAGGATAGGTAATAAGGTAACGCACTTTTGACCATTGATTTTGCCTACCTGAACAGAAAAATGTTTACTTTATCCTTAATTCAATTAGAACAAAGATCTGTAGCTTCTTTTCGATCATAAAAATAAAAGTTTTTTATGTGGGTAATTAGCAATTAGCTTCAAAAAATATTGTCAGAGATATTATAGCCACGAGAATAGTAACAGTGTTATGGCCTATGGTATATTTTGTGCATTGACTATCGTGTAAATGATAAAAACGGAAATTGGGCGAAGTCAGAAGTTACGGTATGGTCTCCAGTGAAGAACGCATTATCAGATTTTATTGGGTTATTCAACGTTTAAAAATTTTCCTTTTGACTAGTACAAAAATATATTCCAACAAATTTTCTCCAGGGTAATCATCCACAAAAACTTTTCACGCAATAACTCTGTTCATTCAGATAAGGCAACTCTTTGAGTGAGCAAAGACTACTCTAATGACATCATCACTCATAATACAGTGTTTGTATAGTCAGACAAATGGAGTCAGGTACACAAAAAACGGCTTTTTACTAATAACACTCTACAGTGTTTGTGTAGTCAGACAAATGGAGTCAGGTGCACGAAACACCTTTTTTTACTAAAAATAGAAATGACTGTTTGAGGAATCCATAGCACTAATAGGACAGGGTATTTTGAGGCCAAATAAATGAAAGTTTTGTCATCGGTTTTTGAATGTCAAGGGCTTATATTTGAACATATCTTTGGTTTTTAAATTTTTTTGACCAAAACCATGCAGAATTTACCGGAAAATCCGGGAACAAAATCCAATTTTCTCCAAAGTCAGGAAAATCAGAATTTTTAGGACATAAAGATTGTGAAAAGAATTAAAATGAGCCTATGATCTAAATTTGAAGTTAATCACATTAATAATACTAAAGTTATTAACATTTTTGTGAGAAGAACTGACCCCAGAAAAGCTTATTTTCATAGAATTTTGACATATAAAGTGCAATCAACCTCGTGCTCAGGGCTTCTTGCTTTTTTGAAATAATGGGAAATATAAAATATCCGTGTTTCGAAAAGGCAAGAAGCCCTGGGAACGAGGTTGAAAATGAGATTAAAAACGTCATAGACCACATTTTTCAGTTCTGCTTTTGGATAAGGAGAGCTAATCAATGCCTTTTTAACATACTTTACAGGTTTTATAAAATTAAATTTAAACAGAAAGTTTAAAAATCGGAATAGTCACGTGAAAAAAAATTACTAAATGATTCTCATCACCAAAAGTTGCATTTAGACTAAGTTACATGTTTCAATTCCAAACGCAAAAGTTATATTCATAATTACATTTGAAGAAAATTTGCAATTTAATAACTGAAATTATGCTCTAGGTGGTTTCAGAATATAGCCTTTATCCCAACTTCTTCAATAGGCATAGCTGAGAAATTTGGACAAAAGATGTGAAATAGGATTATATAAAAAGTCACCAAGTTTCAAGACGATAGCGTTAAAAAAACGTTATTAAAAAAATCTTTAGCTCTTTGTATGTATAACATACCATTCAGATTTTTATATACACCAAAATAATAAAAGATTTAACTTCTCCATTTTTTATCTGCTGTTATTCTTCTTAATCTTTTGATAATACTAGCCTATATTTAACGTTTAAAGTTCAGACTATGTTTAGAACTAAAACGTTCAAAGTTCAAATCTTGCCTTGACACTCAAAAAGATTTTTGCGGGAAGAAAATTCAGCAGTTTAAAAACCCCTACATTTTCGCAGGGATTAATTTTCACGATTTGTCAATTACAAACATTTTGCGGGAAAATATTTTTGCAGTCAAAGAGCATTATATCTTTTTCTCAGTTGAATTCATTGTAATAAAAGAAAAACAACAATTTTTAACAAGCAAGTCTTTTTTACCTATCATTTGCAGGAATTTTACACATTCTGCAAAGAGACTGTTTATGGTTTAGTATAAAGTGTCCTCAAATAATTATTTACAAATTGCTGCCAATATTTTTATCATTAATTAAAAAGTGTCCTCAAATAATTATATTTATTTTTATTAAAGAAAGCCGTTTATTTTGTGTATCTGACTCCATTTGTCTGATTACACAAACTCTGTAGAGCATTTTGTTTGTTGGCTTAACGGGTTAATATTTTCTTAGCATGTTCTTAATTATTTGCATATTTAACCTTACATTATTATAAACTTTGTTCTCATTAAATTACAGCTTTTGTGTCATAAACAACCCAATTTTTTAATCACCCCTAAAATTGTTTAGCAAATATCAGAATAATGTTTAGCATCATTGCAAATTTTGATGTAAATGTTTTACGGTATTTTAGAAACACAAAGAGTGAAGCAATTCTGATGTTATACTAACACCACAGGTTCACACAAGAACATCAACTTTAATTAGATTTCTGACCAAAAATGGTTAAACTATATTTAACATTCATCTGTGTACAAATTTCCCACCTCTTTCTTTTGTCTGGCAATTGTTTACTATTGTTTACTATATCATTAATGGGGCAATTGTTTATTTTGACTATTGTTTATAAAAAATAAGTGTAAACGTGTAACACTGAAAAGTAAATTAACGAAGCCAACTATTATGGATCACAAAACCGAACAAAAAAAACAGAGCAAATAATCACTGTGATTAATTGCTCTTATTTTAATACGAACAGCAATTTTTAAAATATAAAAGAAAAATCACTGTGGATGAGAGATTATTGAGCAAAGCTTCAAGCATGTAGTCTGAAGCTATGCTTTAAGAATTACTCCTCCATAGTGGTGATTTACTCTTATTTTGAACAATGAATTGAAACTAAAAATATTAAAACATGATAACCATGTAATGTATTTTACAAGTCAACAGATTATCGAATTACTACAAACCTATAAAGACGCCAATTTAATTTTGTTTCAGCCATAATATAACAAAATATAGGATTAAAAAAATTAATACAGAAAAGAGTCCACAATCAATGCATCACACACTTATAACTTTTTTCCTTCATTAGCATAATTTTTGAGACCCAGTGGGTAAAAACTTGTTCAAAGTCAGCAGTAAAAATGCTAAAACAACGTCGTTCGACGCTGTTCTAGCCTCTTTACTGCTGACTTTGAACAAGTTCTTGCCTAATGGGAAGAGATTATCTCAAAACCTTAAAAATTACTTTTCTTAGGATTATAAAAAACTACAATTTTTTTATATTGTAGCAAAGATAAAACTGTAGTATTATTTCAATACTTTAGAATGATTGGTTCTTCTTCGTAACCAAGCCAATCATATTGCAAATTGGTTGAATCAGTAAAAGATCTTGTTGCTGTATAGCAGTGGTCAAGTATAAATAATCACTGTTGAGGAGGAATTTTTGAGTATAGCTTCAGGCTTTCTAGTTGGGAGCTATGTACAAAGATGATTCCTCCACAGTGATTATTTGCTCTTATTTTCACCATTAGTATAGAATTCAAGCTTACTAAAGTTTAGTTAACATCTTGTTAAGTTCACTTGTGGTTATTTTTAGTCTTTATTCTTATCTTAATAGCATACACACAGAGTGCATGCGTGCATTTATAAATACTTTATTATGTTATCAACTACACTAATTAAAATATTATACATTTATTTCATGTTCAGTTTTATAATATATTATAGGGTATTTCCTGCAAGTAAGTTATTCTAGAACTCATTAAAAACGAACCAAATGTTATATTTTTTTTTCAAGTAGTTGTGAAATGAAAATACAACAGAGAACAAATATTGTACCGAAAGTACAAACAAAAGCAAACAATAACAACCTATTGCACTATTATTAGAAATAAAGGATGATGTAACTCTATATAAAGAAAAGATCAGGTCATATTTTAAACATTTAACTCATACAATTTCTGTAAAGTAAGTAGTTATAATATTTACTAAATGAGTGGCATTAGACAGAGATAGAAGAATCTTTTGGAAACAATAATATTATTTTCAACACGAAGTATAACAAGATGGATGAATCAAGTGGTAAGTAGAAACACTTTAATTTTTTAAAATTAACTGCATTATCAAGCTGCAGAGAAGAGTCAACGATATTTCAATGCTTGTCTGTGTTTTAAAACGACAAACAATCTTTTGCATGAGCCTTGACACAACCACCCTTATACAGACAAAATTACATAATGTTTAGTTTTAGTTTAAAAGAGATTATAATACTTTTTAACACACATGAATAATTTTAATTGCAGATTCAAGTTTAAAAATAATGTGGAGGAGTGTTTTGAGTGTTTTGAGTACAGTTTTCAGCTTGCTGATTATACGTTGATTACATGTAGCAGTTATAAAACCTTGGCTATGAACAAAACATTATAAAAAGCCATTGTCAGTCTGTTCCAAAACATCTGACTACGATGTATAATTATTCTGAAAGGGTTTGTTATGGTTAATTTAATCATAGGAATCATGTTGCATTAATAAAATTTTGTTAACAGTGAGAAACAATCACTGTGGGGGAGGGATTTATGAGCATAGCTTTAGATAAAAAAGCTCCAAGCTATGCTCAGAGTAACTCCTCCATAGTGAGTATATTTTGAATACTGTGTTAATAAAGAAACCAATAATTTACAAGATGACTAAGTACTCTTCCCTAACGACATTAACTTCCATCTTAATTAGAGGTTGAAATAACTGTCGGTCATCACTGTGGAGGAGAGAATTTTCAGAATATTTTAGGTTAATTTGGCTGAAAATATTCTGAAAAATCTCTCCTCCACAGTGATGACTGACAGTTATTTTAACTCCTGGTTGACACAGCTCAACAAAAGAAAATCTCTAATCTAATCATTCTATTTTTATAGATCATACTGATGTCACCATCACAAATGATTTGATAGCAGAGAATGCCTACTGGATCAAACTACTTACATTCATTAATCACTGTGGAAGGGAAACACTATTACGATTATTGCATGGAAAAAGAGGTCTACCAAAAGATCCAAAGGAGCTTTTCAAAAGATTAACACAAGCTAAAAAGACATTGCAGAAACTACGTAACAAAGAAATCATAAATGATAGCCAATGGGCTCTACTTTTTCCTAGTACAAAGGAAACAGAATCAAGCACGTTTGACATAACACTACTGAAGATATTGATTCGAAATTTTACCCACTTAGATGTAACAAGCAAATATTGGGATAAGAACAATGTCAACTTTGATAGTGAGAAAATGCAGGAGGTATGTAAAAAGAGGAACAATAAAACCATTATATATATAGTTCTACTTGCGGAGAAGCGAAATGAACTGATGCATCCAAGTAAAAAAATATCGTTGTATGAATTTAATCTTATATGGGATAGAATTGTAACAATACTCGATCATCTAGATTACAGAACCAGTGATGACAAGAAAGTCATTCAAGAATTATATGATTATCCATTGGATAAACAAGGCAAGTATGCTGCAGTCATTTTACAATCACAAATAGATGTTTTATACAGCATGGCTATAAAAATTCAGGAGAATGAAGGAAAACTTAAACAATCTCAAATTGAGGATCGAGTACTTTTAAAGCAACTAAAAGAATACATGGACACAAGTAAACTTAGAGCAGTTGAACTAAAACCAGAACTCGAGAAACTTCAGAGATCTGCATCTAGTCGACGTCAAAATTTCAGAGAACTAACAGCGAGCATTAATAAAAGTTATAACAAGTTATCCAAAGTATCTTCATTCGTTGAAACTACAGAAGAGCTCATTAATGAACGTCATGTTCCTGCAGATGCTATAAGCACGTTAGAAGATCAATATAATGATCTAAAAGAACTTATCTCGATGAAAACAAGCAGTCAGAACAGAAAAATCTCACAATTAAGTGATACAATAACATGCTTAAGTAACGATGTTAAAGAATTGAGTGGAAGCTTGCACAGTTTAGACACTGTTGAAACATGCAATGCAGATTTGTCTGAAGCACAAAAGTATGTAACATGGCCAAAAAGAAAAGTTATATTAAGTGCATGTGAGTCTAGTGATGGTAAGTGAATATAGTACTTCCCTGGTCTCAACTAATCAATAATCAGTACTACTAATAATAAGTAAATGTACTGAGGGTAAAATAAGAAATGAAAATAAGGGCTATTCCATTATTGTAAATAAAACTTTTACATACATCCCTTTTCATAACATATTGTAACGCCATTTCGATCTACTGAAAAGACACCTTCTTTATAAATAACCAAATTTTTATGTAGCCCAAAATTTGTTCAGCAAACATTGGAAATTCACCTTAATTGTTTTTGCAACATTGCAAAATTATAAAGCAAATTGTTTACATTATTTTAGAAACAGAAAGAGTAAACCCTTCTGCTGTTATTTTAGCACCACAAGTTCATACAAGAACAGCAACTTTAATTAGATTTCTGGCCAAAATTGGTTAAACTGTATATATAAACTGTATAAAGTCATCTTTTTAAACTTTAAATTTTCCTGTCCTTTTAGAGTACAGTGTGCAAATTTCCCCTTCTCTTATTTATGTTTGGCAATTTTTTTGCGTTAAATTAATTGTTTAGCAATTGTTTACAATTTCATTTTTTGAGAGCAATTTTTTATGTTGACTAATGTTTATAAAAAAAAAAGTGGAATTCAAAAAATAGCTCAGCATTAGCTATAAAATATGGATATGGAATTTGATGTTAATTCTCTTGCATTCTTAAAACTATTTACTTAATTCTATGTCTAGATTTTGTTGATATAGACTTCCATAAAGCTGCATGCTTAATAAAAGATATAAAATCATTGGTGTTACGTTGTGAGCCAACGAACTCATTTAATATTTCTATAAATAAACTAGAAATAAAGCAGAAAGAATTAATCCCACAAGACATCAATCTGTTAGTTACAAATTTCAAGAGCACAAATCAAGGAAATAACCTTCAGCATCTCGATGTGAGTTCGTGCAATCTTACGGACAAACAAGTCATTCGGTTAGCTGATATTATTCCTTTTATACCAACTGTAATTATTTGTAACAACCCTGCTATAACATCTGAAGGATGGGACAGCATTGTTTTTCATTATATGAATAACAGGTCATCTTCGATATTAGAGCATCTCGATCTAAGAGATAATGATCTATCTGATCCAAAAATAACAACATTGTCATATATGTTCCCATATATAGCAAGGATTAAATTAAGCAACAATAGGCATCTATCAGAATCAACATGGAGAACTATTGTAGATGAAATATATAGGAGCAAACATAAAATCCGTCTAAAGGATGTGTATATTTATGGAGCGCCATTTGGTAGGAGTCAAATTCAACATATTTTGTCATTAGTCAAGAAATTAAAATACCTATATTTAGGGACGAATTCGTTAAACGAAGACACGTTATACTATCTATTGCAATACTTGAAACTTATTCCAAAGCCATGGACAAAATTTGGCATCAAAATCGAATTACTTGAATATAAGAATTGTCAGATTTCATTAGATGACTTTCATGTACTTAACTTACTCATCGAGGTAGAAAAAGAAATGAACTTTCACAATGCAGGCGAAACACAAAGCATATGCGATAAGGAATACCTACACTATGACATAGACAGTAATGGAAAGGTTGAATGGAGTTTATTGCACTTAGAGAATTATAATGAATTACAAATAGAACTAGTAGAAGAGCTACATCATATATTTAACTATGTGAAAAGAAGAGACAATCAAGGAGATTGGAAATTGGTTGACTATGTCTGAAAGAAAAGAAGAAATCTGGACGTACCTGTACATAGATAGTGATTTTAGGTTCAAATAAAGAAACTTGAATCATGTATATTTTTATAATTATTATACCATTATTTACATGAATAAAATGGCTCCAATCACCTATTTCTAGTAATAAATTCAAATTATAGAGAATGGCCAAAACAATATCTCCATTCTTATTGTAGTGAAAGTGTAGAAAGAGAAGATAATTAATTACAAAAAATCACTGTGTAGGAACAATTTTTGAGCATTGCTTCAGGCTAGCAATGCTAAAACATCTCTCCCCCACGGTAATTATTCGCTCTTATTTTGAACACTGACATAAAAGTTAGTGTCTTCTATTCATATTATTATTTATTTATTTTTCCAATACAGCCTGCAAAGAGGGCACAGTAATAGTATACCAATGCTAAAGGATTTTATGGAAGAGTGTTAACGATAGAACGCAGGCTTTTTTCTTAAAAAAGTCAAAAAAAGTTTTTTTGTATAATTTGGAAGCTCTTTAAAAGATCTATTTAATAAATATTTTACCTTCTTCACATTCCA
>JAULBZ010000339.1:0-33391 GCA_032360805.1 Neoturris breviconis
TTTCAGCCAACTTGGCTGAAAATATTCTGAAAAATCTCTCCTCCACAGCGATGACCGGCTGTTATTTCGAGCCCTGGTTCAGTTTCATAGTAAAATGACAGGATCTATATTCCAAAACATTCTCACGTTTTAGCTAAGGGTATTTTGTCTCAATTGTCTAAATAATCACTGTGGAGGAGTTTTGAATATAGCTTCAGATTAGAAAGTCTAATATAGTTTAATGCATGAAACTTGTAGTAGCGTGGGATAAAATAAATTATAAATTTTGGAATATTTTTTGTCTTTCAAAATGGTACTTGTAGCTGGTTCCAGGCCACTTTATCTTTTTGCTTACATTGATTTTACAGACATTGAGTTATCGCCTAATTTACATGCACAAATCATTAGCATGTTTTGAAATCAAAAATCGTGATTTTGTACAACTTTGATAATTGGTTACTGAAATTATGCAATATAAGCAAAAACACAAAGGGGCCTGGAACTAGATACAGGTACAATTTGGAAATGTAACTTTTGCTTCTAAAGATGTCATTTATTCTAACCGACGTTACTGCAAAGTTTTAAGCACAAGTAGTAGTATTTGTGGAGATATTAGCAATAAAGTGCATTACCATATGGTATACTCAAAGATAATGTCATAATTTCTGCATAAATTAACTGAAACCAATATCTTCAAAAAGCTTTAAAACTGGGATATCTTGAGAACCGTTCAATATTTTTACATGAAATAAAAGCACTATTATTAATTTTTCAAGCTCTTCAATATGAGATCAACCTTGGAATCCCTTTAATTTTACTGCGGACTTTGAACATATTTTTGCCCATTGGGATTGTTTTAGAATAAAAGCAAATAATGTGGAAGAGTGATAGTAGAGTATATCTTTGGACTACATAGTGTGCTCATATACTATGCTAAAAAATCCCTTCATCACAGTAATTATTTGTTCTTATTTCGAGCACTGGCATCGCTCAAAATAAGAACAAATAATCACTGTGGAGGAGGGATTTTAAGCTCCATAGTGATTAGTTGCTTTTTTGATTATTGTGCACTTGAAGGTTATTCCTTAAATCTTTTTTTCAGAGTTTGTTTTTCATTTCTTTGTGTAAGCATTATTATATATTGCATTATTGACACCCATGACCCTCTTTCTGAGGATATCAGCATATGCTCCTTGTGTTTGCCAACTCAAGCATCTCAAACTACCACCCATTTTACAAACAGGAAGTGCATTTATTGGAACCACTATTTTACCACATGGGTTATTACTAAATAGATCAATAGCTTGTTGATCTTTTGTATGGTTGAATGTAGGCATGTAGATGTATTTTTCTGTAACAACACAGTTGACATAGACTCCACAAGAAGACGCATACCCTCCCTTGAATGTTGAATCATCAAGATATCCATCCACCTCAATGATATCACAATGGGGGCAGCCTTTCCACAATTCGTTTTTGTATTTTGTGTGATCTGGTTCGACCTGCATTTGCATGTAGATGGTATTATCGCAAACGTAAGCTGCCATGCCATCTGAGTGTCCTAAAACTGGTTCATCTGGTGTTAAGATTGATACATGTTTAATGCCAGGAAGGGCTTCTTTAAGTGCGGCTATTCCTTCTTCTTCGGTGAGCTTATTGTCTTGAAGAAATTTTCTTGAAGTAATCACTTTGTCATGGTTATTATTCACCAGATTTCCACCATCTAGAAGCAGTTGTGATTTAAGCGGACGTATGTTTAAAGTGTTGATATACTTGTTATATATTCCCTGCGTCTTTGTTGCTTCTAATTGTGTTTCTCCTCCAATGTAAGTGAACTGAACATTGTATGATGGTATCGGTGGGCTAACATCTCTCACCCATGGATCGTCAATGTCTCCTAAGATGAGAAGATGTTGAGGTATTTTGTTGGCATAGTATCGAAAGGTTTCATAGTCAACTATTACAACGATATCATCTTTTCCTGTTACTTTACGGACATACTCTTCATAGAAGGGTATAACTTGGAGAAAGTTTTCTTTGTAATACTCATTCAAGTAAATTGGTGGGGCAAGCACCAGAAGTTGTTTTGCTGGTTCTTCTTTGTGAAAAATAGGTTGCTTGAAGTTGTTTTGTTCAGTTTGGTAACAAAATAACACAATCTAAAGTGAAAATTATTTTAACAATAATTGATTTGGAATTAAAGAATAAAAATGAATAAAAAATGAATTTCTATGGAGATTGTTGAAATAATCTCTCCAAATAATGAATCAATCTCTATGAAGGAATCACAGTGTGAAAGCCTATCGAACACGTCCCAGTATTTCTCTGTATTTGGTGTATTGCCATATATGGCAATACACAGTCCAAATACGGAGAAATATAGGACCGTATTTGGTAGGCTTTCATGCTGTGAATATTTGTGAGTATAGCTTCAAATTACAAGGCCTGACGTTATGCTCGAAAATCACTTTTCCACAGAGTCTGGTTCATTATTTGGACAGGGTTTCTGTAGACATTCATAATCTTAAGAAAAGAAAACTAATTTTTCTTTCAAGATCAAAGACCATTATCTCATAGTTTTTTCACACGGATATGAGCTGTTGCATAATTCAGAGCAAAGCTCTGAAGATGGGGAGGGGTTGGTGGCCTTGAGACTCTTCTCAACTTCAGCTGAGAGGTCGAATCAAACCTAAACCTCCAAGTCAAGAACAGAAAGTGCTACAAATTATGTGCTACAGCCCCCGAATTTATTTACACTTACAGTTAATATGCATAAAGTAATTCTCTCCATCTTCAGTGATAGAATGATTTTTTTCGCAGTACATAAATATTTATATTAATTAATTTCTTAAACTGAACTTTCTTTGATTTGTTTCCCGAAATGGTCAAGTAAATTAACTTTGTTTTTAATTTCATTAGCATCATCTTAATTACAATATTTAAACAGAACGATTTTGTTAATTTCATTAGCATTGTCTTAATTACCGTGTTCAAGTATATGTAAAAAAATGTGTTTTAGAGTTCTTCAATAGAACTTATTAGTAACTTACTACAGTAAAAGGATTTTTTTACAAGATGCTAAGACTATTATTGTGCGATATCATTGAAACCAGTCTATATCATTTTCTTAGACTTACAGAAGTTCGTTAGTACTTTGCCGTTCCTTTGTGTTGAGTTATTTCTTCTCCTCTCTCTTACCGTGGGAAATTTATGACAAAAAGAACTTTGTACATTTACGACCTATCCTTTTCTTTTTGGACATTTTCAAGTAACGTTTTTTACAAAGTCTGCCAGTTTATTAAATTCTCAAAAACATTCCTAATAAGGTAAACATCTATGAAATTCGTGTATGTTTGTAATTTCTTGTTGTTCTCTCTTTTGTCTGACTTTTTGTTTTGTATGCAAACAAATATTGCATCCACTTATTTGTGTTTTTATTCATATTAAATTTCATTATTTCTGTATTCCTTCTATTGTTTCCTTGTACCGGTATGTCTGTGTTTTCACATATATTATACCGATATATGTGCTGTGTTTTCACATACCATATTTCCTCGTTTTAGCACACCCCTCAAATAAGTGCACACCCCCTCATAATAGTGCACACCCCTCATAATAGTGCGCGCTCCTCATAATAAGTGCCCCTCCTAAGAAGAATTATTTTAAATAGGTACCCCTTCCTCCAATAAGCAATAAATAAATAAATAAATAAATAATAATAAACAAATAAACAAATAATAATAAAATGAAAAATAAATAAAGATAAAAAGGGTAAATATAGTAAATAATATAGTTTTAGTAAAAATGTGTAGTATTATTATAATGGTGAATATTGTAAGTTCAAATAAGCATCCCCTCAATTTTCTACGTATTTAAATAAATGCCCTCCTTAAATAAGCGCCCACCTCATTAAGCACCCTTCCTAAAACTGTCTGTTGTAATAAGTGCACTAAGGGTGCTAAAACATGAAAATGTGATATGGTTATACCAGTATATCTGTGTTCTCACGTGTATTGAACTGGTATATCTGTTCTCAGATTCACATATCATACCAGTATAGCTGTGTTTTCACTATGTTATACCTGGATGTGTGTGTTCTTACTTTATATGACCAACATACCTCTGTCCTTGTATCAATCAATTCATCTGTTTATTCTCACATATATTGTACTAGTTTTGTCCTCACATATTGTACTGGTTTTGTCCTCACATATTGTACCGGTATATGTTTGTTCTCACATTATTATTATACCGGATTTGTTCTCACATATATTGTACCGGTTTTGTTCTCACATATGTTGTACCAGTATATGTTTGCTCTCATTTATATTGTACCAGTTCACCTTTGCGATAGCTGTGTTTTCACTTATATTTTCATTGATTCAAATGTTCAATGTCCTTATATGAATTATTCTAATTTCAGGTACTGTAACAGTCGAATTATGAAATTTTCATCCGATGGCAATTTTATCACAAAGTGGGGTGAACCAAATCAAAGTAAGATTTAATTTTAGTAGCTTACTTATAGGGAATAACGTAAGCTAAAAAGACTGAAAGTATTCTGAAAAATCTCTCCTCCACAGTGGTGACCAGCAGGTAATTTAATTCATATGTTTAACCGTTTTAATGTGCAATAGCAGTGCTTGAAACAAGAGCTAATAATCACTGTGGAGAAGTGTTTTTGTAGTTGAAAAATGTAAATAGAACTCTCCAGGGAAAAATATTTTGAATTTCAAAAGTTAGTAGTAAAGGTAGATTTATATTAGGTAGAAAATTTCTACAAATAGAATATTTTCTTTTGAAATTTTTGCCAATTCTTAACTGCAGTCGTAGGCGACCTTTCTCTCTTGTTAACTTCTATCACTAGGGCAGGGGAGGGCGTCACTCTCTTGTTAGCTTCTACCACTAGGGCAGGGGAGGGCGTCACTCTCTTGTTAGCTTCTACCACTAAGGCAGGGGAGGGCGTCACTCCATTCCCAGATCAAGTTGACCCAAGTAAGCAAAATCTTGTTTAAAATCAGAGTAAAATCAGCTTTAAATAAGAACAAATAATCACTGTGGAGGAGTGATGTTTCAGCATAACTTTTGGTTTTATAGCCTGATGATAGATTTATTCTTATTATTTTAAGCACTGAAACTCGTTAGTACGAAAAAACAAATAGAGCTATTCGCAAAAACATAAAAATAAGATTAATGCAATACCTTCCTCTTCATAGGTCATTCTCCTGGTCCTGGTCAGTTCGACACACCACATAGTTTAGCATTAGATCATAAATCAAATCACTTATACATATGCGATCGTGAGAATGCTCGTGTTCAGGTGTTCAGCACAGATGGAAAATTCATACGTATGATAGCACACAAAGAATTCGGTGTAGCTTTGTATGCTATTACTTTTAATAGTGCATATGGTATGAAGATTTATGTTAGACATTACGATATATCCCAGTGGGCATAAACTCGTTCAAAGTCCGCAGTTTTCAACGTTGTTTTTGCGTCTTTGTTGCGGACTTTGAACAAGTTTTAGCCTACTACATACTCTTTCGTGTCTTTATCGCAGAGACGAATTAAATTTTTGAGATTCTTGATTCACTCCTTTCAAATATCGTAATACAGTTGACAGACCTATGAAAAGTATGCTCAGAAAATAAACCAGCACTTTCCAGTGGACAAGAACTTGTTCGAAGTCCGCAATTTTAAACGTTATTCTAGCGTCTTTACTGCGGACTTTAAACAAGTTTTTGACCACCTCCTTTGTTTCCAATATGTGTCAACATTGTGACTGTCAGATTTAATTTATTAATTGTACGTGTTATGATTATAGGTGGTGTGTTGTATGCAGTAAGTGGAAGTAGTCGACATCATCATGCAAAGGGTTTTACTATACAAACATCAACTGGAGCTATATTGAATACATGGAATGCTGGAAAACAGGCAAGAAACTAATTTGTATGAAAGTCACCAGATATTCTGGAAAAGCCACATTCAATTGCCGGTTTAGTAACCTCGACTAGGTTCTCGTATGATTCGGAAACATAAACCGGGCTCTCGTTTGGTTTGGAAACTTGGACCGGGTTCTGGAGGGTCTATGATTTCAATACTAGAACACGAACTGAGTGATTTTACATTATGTTTTGTATTGTTTCTATCATGATGAATAAAAAGTAAATTTTACAAGATCGGTTACGCAATAATCTCCTCTTTTTAGACAATATACTTAACCTTATTAAACCCGGGCTTTTAGGCTTGTGTATACCTTTGGGGAGATACCTGCGGTCTTTGATTTCCGAACCACTAATGCTTGTGACATGAAACTTGTTACACTTACATAACAACTCAACACAAACACTTTGACAAAACAAAATTGACTTGATGACGTACTATGACCTCATCAATAACAGTGGGTTTGTGGTCTGAAAAATGCTCTAAATTGACTGCGACCTTTTTCATTTCCGAGCCACTAATGCTTTAGTCTAGCTTTAGACTTTCGGCAGGCAGCCTGGAGAAAAAGGAACAGAAAGGAATAAACGAAAAAAACCCTCCGGTTTCGCCCGATTCCCGTTTTATCTTCCGATTTTCTTAGCTTGATTCCCCGTAGACCGACTATTATCTAGTCTATTGATGCTTAAAACTTCGATGTTTACTCGACATTGTTCTAGCGTCTTTACTGCGGACTTTGAACAAGTTTTTCTCCACTGGGATTTACTTATTGTTATTATTTTTTAGCACTTACGTAGACCACACGATATAGTTGTTTCAGACAACGATACAACTTTGTATGTATCACAGATTGGACCAAATGCAGTCTGGAAGTATCAAATACGTCACCCGAATGATGAATCGATAAAAAGACATCGTGGACATGTAGATAATAGTAAGTACAACATTTTTTAGAATTTTTAACGCAATTTTTGTGGTTTATACTACATGTTTGACACGAGGTGCCTTAAAAGTATTTAATTTCAAGATTTTAGAAATTAGACATTTCGCGGGTTATTAATTTCGTGATTTTGTGATTTTGGCATTATTATTGGGTATTTAACGTGATACATGTACTTATGTTCGCGCTTTGACGGGCAAGAAAATTTAATTTTCGCGAAAGAAGCAGACATTTGCGAAATTTGTAAAAATTTATACATTCGAAAATTAATGCGCCTAGGTACCAATAGCGACCTCGTGAAAAAATGGAAAAGGGGAGAAAATTAAAATTTACTGTTATTTATGTTCTCGGGTATTTAATTTCGTGATATTGTGGTTCAGGGCTCGAAATAACTGCCGGTCATCACCGTGGAGGAGCTTGGCTGAAAACTTGGCTGAAAATATTCTGAAAAATCTCTCCTCCACAGTGATGACCGGCTGTTATTTCGAGCCCTGGTGGTTACAACATTTTTTGCAGGGATTTAATTTCGCGATTTTGCCTAAAAATCGCGAACATCGCGCAGCTAGTTGCAATTGAAACACTTGAAGGTTAAACAGTTGCGCTAAATGCCAAGTCTGAATATGAATCTCACCTGTGGAGAAGTGTTTCTTAGTATAGTTTTCGGCTTCAGAGCTGTAAACTATACACAAATACACTCATCCACAGGTGACGTCCGACAATTATATTCAGGCTTGAATACTGCATATAAAATGCGCTTGAAATAAACGCTGTGTAATTGTGATTTTTGAGCATACCTTAAAGCTACGGAGTGGGCAAAACTTGTTCACAGTCCGCAGTAAGGACGGTAGAACAACGTTGAAAACCTGGCTCT
The DNA here is from genome assembly GCA_032360805.1 of Neoturris breviconis. NCBI lineage: Eukaryota > Metazoa > Cnidaria > Hydrozoa > Anthoathecata > Pandeidae > Neoturris > Neoturris breviconis. The sequence continues at coordinate 7,731 of JAULBZ010000339.1, forward strand.
AGCATCTATACTGCGGACTTTGAACAAGTTTTTACCTACTATAGCAATTCTTTGTTCCTATTCCATAAACTATTATTCTCAATAAAGCAAATCTCAGTGAACAAAAACTTGTTCAAAGTCAGCAGTAAAGACGCTAGTACAATGTCAATAACGTTGTTTTAGCGCCTTTACTGCTGACTTTGAACAAATTTCTGCTCATTGGGATATGACTGGATAATTACTAGTTGTTATTTATTTACTGTTTTCTGAGTGAAAACAATAATCGAATTCTTTTCGGTGTTAAGAAGTACCCATTGATTTGGGTAGGCTACACCAGTTTATCATACCTGAAATTAAGGTGGTCATTAATGTACACGAATCAGAAAAATGGGCGTAAATAAATTTGTGTTTAATTTTGTATCGTGTTTATTTTTAAAACGTTAATTTGGTATTTTGCTATTTTTTGCCATATAATTTTAAAATGTATTTCTGAAGATTATGGTTCGTTTAACTCCAAGGCTTTCTTCCCGTAAGGGTGTGTGGGACATATCACCTGTATAGAAGTATAGAATTAATGTCCGCGTTAATTCTATGTTATCTTCTCTTATTCCTAATAGTTTTATTAGCTTAGGGAGCATCTCAAAAATAAAATATACAGAGGAGAGTACTGAGTCAATGATCTCGCAATGGAAAGAAACCAATCCATTGCCAGCTCATTTACCTAACACACTTCTGTACTAATTTATATTAATTATTTATAGATGCTTTTCCTTGGCTAGAAGTTGATAAAGAAACAACAACAAAAACAACGAAAAATACTACGGATGACGAATATTTCAAGATTCCTAATGACCAGGAAGAAGTCAGTATGGTACCTGCAATTGTTGTTGTGGTTGTCTTAGCAACGCCTATAGTGTTAGTCTTCGTGGCTGCCATTATACAACACATGCGATTTAAACAAAAGAAGAAGAAAGTTTTGAGAGACCGAAAAAAGACTTTTAAAGATAAGAATGTGGAACTTTGTTTTGGTTGCTGCGCAACACCAAGGTACTATTATGACGGTAACCGAGGATTCGATAAACTTGTACAAGAACATAGTGATGTAAGTACCAGTGATGAGGAAGAGGATTTGTTTACACGGAAAGCTTAGTTTACACGAAATAATGCGAGCTCCTGATGAATTATAAGTTAGAGTAAATGGTTATTGCTCGAATACGAGGCTGTACGGGACCATCTTAAACTTTCGTACCAAAAACAACTCGGGCAAAATCTTGCTCAAAGTCAGCAGTAAAGACGCTAGAACACCGTTGGTTGACGTTGTTCTAGCGTCGTTACTGCGGACTTTGAACAAGTTTATTTTTAAGACGGTCCCTATAACTAATATAAACCGAAAAGATGTGTAGATATATTTTTATTTTTGGAATATTTTTATCAAGTTGGATTTTTTTATTTGCGTAATCCGTAGTGTGAAAGACCAGTGGTCGAAGAATAAACACAGCGAAAGAGAGATTTTATTGTATAAAATCCCTCTTCCACAGTGATTATTTACTTTTATTTCGTCCAGTAAAGGCCATCGATTTCTAGACAATTACACCAACCATGCATTGCCATAAGGGAAAATCCGGGACCCTACAGTAGGCCCAGTGGGCAAAAACTTGTCCAAAGTCTTTGAACAAGTTTTTGCCCATTGGGTTATTTCATGTGAAATCTTGTTTCCAGAGCTTTGTTCAAACTTTTGTATTCGTCAAAGATGGCGAGTTCAGTCTTTGTGGAGGAGCCTTAACCTTCTTCTTTGCAGATCTATTTATAGTAAGAGGTTCCCAGTGGACACTTGTTTAAAGTCCGCAGCAAAGATGCTAGAACATCGTTAAAAAACGTCTTTACTGACGTTATTTTTTGTGGCAATTAAATTTTATTTATTTATTTTTATACTAGTTTTCAGTGTTCGAAATAAGAACAAATAATCACTGTGGAGGAGTGATATTCGAGCTTATTTCAGGTTAGGAAACAATGTTCAAAAATCCCATCTCCACTTTGGTTATTTGTTCTTATTTCAAACACTGTTTTTGTATATATATTACTATTAACCCTATTCAGGCCGGGCCTTTTGGGTCTCCGTAATTAACATTTTAACGTAATTATTCTCCCGATTACGACATCACTCATGATGACGTCATCATTGGAAATCTGGTGGTGCAAAAAATAATTTTTAAGTAAAACATTTTTCGTTCCAATACTATATACCAAAACGTTTTTCAGGCAAAAATAAGAAATATTTTTTTATAACCTGTCAAAAATATGGTAGCTAGGGGAAAATTATCCCTAGTTACCGGAATTTTTTTGCCTGCTAGGAACAACAGAATTTGTCGAGTTTGCAAAAGACCTAAGATCCTAAGCCCTTAAGTCTATTAGATAAATCTCTAGAGACTTGACCTGGTCGTTTTCCGCATTTGAAAACCTACTTATGATGTTTGTTACTCACCAGAATTCATGAAATGTCTCATTATTTATGCGTTTGCTTGTAGGTTTGCTTGTAGATAAATTGTATGAAAAGTCCCAATAGGGTTAAGCATTTCCTGAAATAAGCCTGAATAGGGTTAGGCATTTCCGGAAATAATCATCCAGCGCAAAGAGTGAGTGAATCAGTCGTTGAAATAAGGGCAAATAATCACTGTGGATGAGGAATTTTTTAGCATTGCGTTAAACTTTATAGCCTGAAGCTATGCGAAATAATTGCTTCTCCACAATGGTTATTTTTTCTTATTGGGACCACTAAGGATGTGTACCTTTGTTACGTTAAAACAAAACACTTCCCCATTGGGCGAAAACTTGTTCAAAGTCTACAGTAGATGCTAGAATAACATCATTGACGTTCTAGCGTTTTTACTGCTGATTTTGAACAAGTTTTTGGCCATTGGTTCACTTTGAAAATTATTCCTGATCGGGAACATTAGGAACACAAAGTTGGATCTACTTTAAAGCTACGTCAAAGTAACGTCGCGACGTTCATTCAACTTTGACCAATCAGACTTCATGTGCCTGCTGGGAAATTTCTACACAAATTCGCACATTCAATTTCTAGTTGATTATTTATAATCGTTTACTTTATTAAATTCACTTTGTATATCGAAGAATTATGGGACATGCATACTGTAGATTAGTTCCTTCCACTTCCGCTGAAATTATACGGGCATCCGTACAGACGGTAACGAGAAGCATACGCAGAAATAATTTTACAGCGTCGATATATTTCTTCGCATGCTTCTTGATAAGGTCCGCTGAGTGAAAATCCGTCTTTACTTCAGAAGTTACCTTATTATAATCTGCTTCCCAGTCTATTCGATTTTGTTATCATATCGAAGAGACTAGAAGGGCTGGGGACGATATTGATAATCGGAGCTACGTACTATAGTGTTAGGGTGCCTTATAGAGATCGGACAGGGAACGCTAAGTAAACCTCCGTCTATGAAAAGTCAATCAAAAATCCATTCATTTTTTTTCGTGATTTCTTCAGTAGAAGATTGACTTTTTGAAATGTTAACATAGAAGATCTTGCAAGAACCGTAAGAAAGACAAATAATAAGGCAAGAGTTATCTTTTGACTCGCTCTGCTCGGCTTTGTTGTTGCCACAAGAACATTTACATCAAATAAAGCCAATCAATAGATCTTCTCACAAAATAATTAAAACGAGGCGTTTGTTGCTCAAAGCATGGGCTTTACTTGTTACAAAATTACAGAAAAGTGACTGAATGGACATCTTATTAATTCGTACGAAGACCCCAATCAAATGCAAGATCGTTTAAGGTGAAACTCATTTAGGAGTCCATGTATAGGCTGCTTAACAAAGCTTTGTATTAATTGAATATGAAGAATGTTTGGTTCAGTTACTGAATGTTATTTAAAACGTCACGTGACGGATGGACATTCAGTTTATATTTCTCATATTAGCGCTATTTTCTGATATTAAGGTTAGTAGGCGAATCCGTCACGAAATCTAACGCCAAAGCAATAGCCATTAATTAATACAAAGCTCTCTCGTCTAATAACAGGGTGGGTGGGTTCTAAAATAAAATCTTAAAATGGGGGGGATAGGTCACACCCTTATAAAAAGTGCCTAATAAATTGAAACGGGTGTTGTTGTTTTTTGCCAAAACATGAAGAGCACACACGGTATTTGATGTTCGTCTAACACGTAAACATAGAGACAAATTAGCTTCAATTGGAACATATACCCTTACTAAAACTTGTCATTTATTATGAAAACATTTTCATGAAACCATTGCTCGCATATATTGCGCTCCAACCAGTCTTCATCAGGAGCATAGTGAGAGGGATTCGTGCTCGCAAACTCCCAAGTCACCGGCATGTCGATACCACTTAATGTGAAATTTTTTTAGTTTTTTTAGTTGTCCTTAGCCGTACGAAAATAGCAACATGCCAAGAAAATAGAGAACGATTTATGACGAAGGGAGAAAGTAATGCACTTTGTATTCTTGTTATTCTTCGTCGCTATAGTTTTCGCTTTAATCAACGTGAACGAGCGATTCTCCCTGTTTCAAGTTTTCTTTCAGGCTGTTATAGCCAACCTCGTTCACAGGGCTTCTTGCCTTTAGCTTCTTCCGTGTTCGAAGAGGCAAGAAGTCCTTGGAACGAGGTTGTGTTTAGCATCTTTTCTGCTCTCTTTTGGTGTATATGACTTTTCAAAAGAGGCACCTTCTCATCAAACAAAAGTATTGCTTCATTATTTGCCAAAACCACGTCGACTTTCTATACTTTCCCCTCGACCGTTGTCCCTTCTTCTTCATCATTTTCATCGAAGTCACTCATTTCAACAACATTACGTTAACTAGAAAATACAGCTTTATTCTTGTATATTCTACATCCAAAGTCTTGAAAACGATTTCGGGTCAAAGAATCTACCCTAAATTTGTCGCCCTAATACAAAAATAAAATCCATCGAATTTACCGTAAAACCAATTTTTACCTTATTGCTATCCCCCTCTCTAGTGTTGAGGAGCCTCTAAAAAGCCTAGTGTTAATAGGGTTAATCTCTCCTTCTGTTTAAACGCCCAAGGTAAGAATTGTTTTTTATTATTAAATGCCCAGGGCGTTAAAACGGTCATTTACGGTAGTTGTTCTTATAAATAATTGCTAGTTGTTACTCGTACACTTGTCTTGAAAATTAAATTAGAGACAATTAGAACAATACACGCCACAACAGCCTAGCACCCAGTTTTTTTGAATAAATTAAAATTTTCGTGCCGTTTATCTTGCTAATTAAATTTTTTGACTTTTACTCCAAGTTGAAATTTCGACTTTTTGCAAATATTTCACTTCGTCTACGCAGTATTTTTGCCCAAGATTGCAGCAGGCAAAAACTTGCTCAAAGTAAGTAGAGGCACTAAGTTTTTGCTCACCGGGAACGAATTCGCCTAGTGGAATACACCAAACTTGTTCCCAGGGCTTCTTGCCTTTTTGAACCGAAAAGGCAAGAAGCCCTGGGAACGAGGTTGGGAATACACGTATTTTTTATAAGGAACAGCTTTATAAGAAAACAAGCGAAGTTAGACCATTGGCTACACATCGCTCAGAAATTGATGCAGAATCCAAGTTTATAAAAAGCAACCTCGTCCCCAGGGCTTCTTTCTGATTTTTGACGACGGAGATACGGCGCGAGGTTGCATAAAAAGATTAGCAATTAGCGAGCCGATTAGCAAGACGAACTGCACGGAAATTCGCATTTGTGCATAGAGCCTGGCTGCTAGAAGCAACAAAATTTGTCGAGTTTGTAAAAAGTCCTAAGATCCTAAATCTACTCGGATAAACCTCTGAGATAGACGTCTAGTGGTCATTTTCAGCACTTGCGTTTTGCTTGTGGTGTATATTGCTTGCAACGCGAAAATAAGCTGCACGAAATTGACCTTCGAACCTTAAAACGCGAAAATACGCGATTTTCAGGACCGTGATTCGTGAAAATATCTTTCGCTAAAATTTCTTCCCTTAAGGTAGTCTCGTTAAGTTAGAGATTAAAGTGATTTTTGATTTTACCAGGATTTTTCACCAAATAAGAGAACACCAGTCTATATAGAATTAGTCTTGTAAAGTTGGAGATTCGAAAATAAGAGATAACTATTAAAGTGCGGATTTATTTAATTTCAATATCTATAAGTTTTACCTAGCTCGCTTATAAAACTAGTTTGTCAATAAAAAATTAGATTTTGAGAAAAAAACCTTCGATAATCAATAACAGGTCAACACTGTACTCCACCTTTCCATCTAATCATCCCTCACTGAATTTGATGTAACAAAACCAGAAACACTGAGTGGAGATTGTACAGTAGCATCGAATTTAAGGCTTTAATACATTTCTTTCTAACTATAAAACATAAATTTGTATCAGTGACCAGACTAGTTTTCAGTGGTTGATAAGAGTGATTTTTTAACAGATGCTCGCTTCTCCACAGTGATTATTATCTGCTCTTATTTCGACCATTGATTTTGATATTAAAGTATTTTTTCCTCAGATCTAATAAACTAAAAAACGTCAAAATAAGTTAAAGAACGCAACAGAGACGGGTTACATTTTTAAAAAACCTAGCTAATAAAATCGAGACAGTGCGCAAAAACTGGTTCAAGTCCGCAGTAAAGACGCTAGAACATCGTTCTAGCGTCTTTACTACCGACTTTGAACAAGTTTATGCACACTGGAAGGGAATAGTGTTGGAGATAAGATAATCACTGTGAAGGAGTAACTATTAAGCATAGCTTCCGACTTTGTAAGCTGAAGCTATGCTGATCACTCCTTCACAGCGATTGTCTCCTCTCATGTACCGAGAAATGAAATATTCGTAGGAAAAAAATAATTTGGTGAGCTTTTTAAGAAAATTATGGATGTGCTATAAGTTGGAATAAATTCTGGCACAACTATGTCGCTATATATTTGATACTTCTGAATTTAAAGCATATGAAATGTGGTAACGCGATCAACGCGAAATGCATATGTAAGAGCTTAACCCTATTCAGTCCGTCCCCTCCCCTCCCCTGCTAAACGTTTTTACATAACTTTTGAATGAATGGCTTATGACTAGAAATATTGACTTTTCCTACAATTTATCTAGGATCATTTAAAAACAAAAAAATCGGTAACTAGGGATAATTTTCCCCTAGCAACCATTGACAGGTGGTAAAAACCTTTTTTCAAAAAAAAGATTTTCTTCTTATTTTTGCTTGAATAACATTTTTTTTTCTGCACCATATATTTTCCTGCAATGACGTCATCGTGAGTAATGACGTCAGCAAAAAAATAATTTTGGTAAAATGTTAATTAAGGGTTGGCCTACCTTTCCGGAGTTTTTAACATTGCAGCATGGTTCCATCAAAAGTTATAGAGGCTCTTCAGAGCCCCAAAAAGCTCGACCTGAATAGGGTTAGATAAGTGCGCTAAAAAAGTGAAAATATTCACTGTAAAGGAGTACATCCTGATGTTATTTTCAAATACCACTCCTCCACAGTGCATTTTAGTGGCAAAAAAATGTACGACATTGCATAAATTTCATAAAAATCTTTCAAAACTAATGCGACCATGAGTAGTAGCAGCAATAGCAGTAAAGCAGTACCCAGTGGGCAAAAACTTACTTCAAAGTCAGCTGTAAAGATGCTAGAACAACTTTGAAAACGTTGTACTAGTATCTTCACTGCGGACTTTGTTTATGCCTACTGGATATGGATATCAGTAGATGACTGCAAGTTATGCTTGTGGAGGTGTCCAGATTTCCAATAATTTTTGTCGAACAGCATCGAGGTATTCATCAGTTAGTAGATAATGCTCCGGTTTCACACTAAAAAAAATAAAAATAAATATATGCATTGAAGAGAATCAATTGCTCAAAATAATAATAATCACTGCGGAGGATATATAATAATATAATAACCCTCCTCCACAGTGATCCTTTGTTTTTATTTAGAACACTTAGGAATAGGATAGGATTTGGATTATATTAGGCATGTTTTGTTTTTATTTAGAACACTTGGGAATAGGATAGGATTTTGATTATATTAGGCATGTAACCATAATCATTCTTGCATTATTCAAAATGTGAAAAGCAAATAATCACACAGGCTACAAAACCTGAATCTTTTCTGCAGTGATTATTTGCTCTTATTTTGAACACTGTTCAACTTACTTCTTTATACCATAGATGCATCCAGCTAAATCTTTCGTCATAAGCCCATCTTCAACCGCGTCCACACAAGCTTTCTCTAATGCTTCACAGAAACTATAACCAAGTATAAAGTTAATATAATAGATAAACTACCTGCTAACTACAACTATAACCCAACAAGATCTACGCATATAGCTTACTAACTTTAAGAATGCTTCGTAAGGGACCATCTCAAAAGTTTGCTCCAAAACCTACTTTTTTGTTTTAGGCTTAAATCAACTAAAATTGACAAAATTCAACAAAAGTGAATCTGTGCAGGAGTACGTTAAGTCAATGAGCTGGCAATGGATTAGTTTCTCGAATCAGTACTCTTCTTTGGAGAAAGTGTTTATAGAAAAGGAAGGCATAGATCGAAATTTGCAGAGTAGATTATTATCTTGTGATTGCTTCTTTTTCAATAGTAAATAATCACTGCGGATGAGAGTTTTTCATTGCTTAACTAATAAACACTTGTATGGGTGATGTTACAGTAAAGCAATTACTCAAAAATCCATCCTCCATAGTGCTTAATTGCTCTTCTCAAGTAATAAATATATCCCATCCCTATGAGAAAATATCAGAGAAACTTACACAGTCAAATCACTATTTCCATCCAATTTGGCACGATGAGCTAAACCTTGGGTCCAAGCATAAATACTTGCAATAGGATTAGTACTTGTAGGATTTCCCTTTTGATGCTCTCTGTAATGACGAGTTACTGTTCCATGAGCAGCTTCGGCCTCAATTGTTTTGCCATCAGGACACATTAAAACACTAGTCATCAAGCCCAATGAACCATAACCTATAATTAGTTAAGCAATGATTAGAAATAATAATAATGTACGACTGCAAAAAAATTGCAGTGTTTGAAATGAGAGGAAATAATCACTGTGGAGGAGTGAATGTTAAGTATTGTTTCAGGTTAGGTGAAGGAATGCTCCCTCTTCCACAGTGATTATTTGCACTCATTTTGAACACTGTCGCAAGATTGTTGGTTTATCTTTATCTCTAATCAACGTCAAAAAAAGACGTCGTTTTGATGTATTGATGTCAGTGCTTGAAAATTACCATAAATTAGTTTTACTCCCTGAACTGTTTGATAATATAACTAATTTTTGGATTAAATATTATTGCATCAGTGGTTTTACCTTGAGCTACAGTATCAGATTGGACATCACCATCATAATTCTTACAAGCCCACACAAATTGACCAGCAGACTTTAAACATTGTGCTACCATATCATCAATCAAACGATGTTCATACCAAATACCAAGTGCATCAAATTCTGATTTGTAAGTTCTGTTAAATATTAATAAACAATCGGAAACCAAACACCACACAGTGGGCGCTTGTTCAAAGTCTGCAGTGAAGGCGCTAGAACAACGTCGAGCGACGTTCACTATTAGGTTAAAAAGTGTCAGATTAAAAAATGGGTGTCATACAAAATTTTTTATGACATTGATCTGATGTATTTTGACATTGATCTGACATTTTCTGACATTAAACACTGTTTTCTGACATTTTCGAGCATTCTCTGACAATTGCCTGACGCTTCCTGACACTCTGTTTCTGACATGTTCTGACGCTACAAAATAGTTTCATAATATGTTTGTCTGATAGAAACTTTTTTGTCTGACATTTCGGGACATAATGGGATGCGTTGTTTCCTATTCTGACACTTTGATATCTTTTAGTGGTTGTTCTAGCGTCTTTACTGCTGATTTTGAACAAGTTGTTGACATAAAGAAATTAGAAATTAATCAGAAAAAGCTGGAAATACGGATTTATTAGGATTGAAGTTTTGTACCAGAAAATAGTGAAATCAGTGAAAACATGCTTACTTATAAAATATGTATCAATTGACCAATATAATTTCAACTTACTCTTGGTAGATCTCCTCAAATATGTCTTTGAAGCGACCATCATATCGTTTCAATATAGTGTTTTTTGTACTCATATACAAAGGCCATTTCTTATCAATGGCATATGCAAATGAGCTGTGTGCAAATGATCTAATTGACTCGTCTGTGTTGTACATTCCCATTACACACCCTCCATCACCTATTGAAAATAATTGAAATATAATCACTGTGAAGGTTTTTGAGTATAGATTCAGGCCCTAAGAGACAAAATAATTGGTGGACACATTTCCCATCGAAAAATGTGCCTGACCATGGTCTGACGGACTAAATATTAGGTGGACAAATTTTGTGGCCATTACTAGGATCAAATTTTTGGCAATTTTCAGATTTTTGTGATTTTATCAGGTGACTTCAGCAGTTTTCATTTTTGTGACTGATTCACTACATCAATTTTTGAGGTTTTTCGGTCTTCAATGATTTTACGTTTATCTTCACATATCATTTACCTTTGATTAGCTATACTTTACTGTAGTGTTACTAAATATTTACGTAAATGTTGAAAAACAGAAATAATAAATAACACACTAAGCACATGGTAAATCCTCAAATAAGCCTGGGTGCAATATATAGTCTGAAATTCTCTGTGTTGCTCCATGGAAAGAGTTATAGATTTACGCTGCCTGAAATAATGTTTGTAATTTAACCTGAAGTGCCTTAAGATTTGTTACGTGGAAATCAAAAGACAATTTCACTGTAAAATATTTTGCTTGAGCAAATAATTTGCTTTGTGGAAATTCATCTTTAGTAAGAGTCAGGGAGAGAATTAGAAGGCAATCGGGATATGACCCTAGTTTATCATCTGTTCACATTTCAAGATAAGCAAAAAGAAATCCCAGCATTAGATTGATATCAACAGAGACTTTAACAGTCACAATGTGATCTCAGAATACATATAAAGTAAGTTAAGAGACAGCAACAAAAGCTAACCTGTAAAGTTAAACACATCTACAGTTGTTTTTGGAGAACCATCTTCAGGAGTGAATGAAATTTCAAACTTTCCTGCTCCTTTAACAACAAGGTCTTCAGCTTTATACTATAATATAATAGATGAACTACAACAGAGAACATATTTTATGTATTATTTTCTTATTTACCTTTCATGTATTATTTCTTACTTATTTTTTTTCTAATAGACAGCGCCATTGTGATAAGTAAATAATCAGTGTGGAGGAGCAATTTTTGAGCCTGGCTTCAGACTACAAAACATGAAACTATACTAAAAAATCGCTCCTCCACAGTGATTATTTTCTCTTATTTCGAACACTAAAGCTTGTAGTATAGCTTCAAGTTTTTTAATTCATTTTCTACTTATGCTTAGTACAGTGTATACTTAATGTGTAAAGGTATCTCAGGCTCATTATGCTTAAAGATAATCATTTACTGTATAAGGAGTTAATCCACTAGCCTATTGCTCAACATCAACAATCTTTTCATGGAAAAGTTGGATTTACAACATTCTGTTTAAAACATTTATTTCATTCTTGAACAAGAGGTAGGTTTATTGACCAACAGGTGTAGTGTACAGCATACTTTCAAGTTCAAAACAACATTTTTTCTACGGCATAAAAACACTTGCAAAATTTGAATGTTTTTGTTATGATAACTTGTAAGTTTATGTATAAATTTTATCCACATAATATTATGACCCTGAAAATGTTGTACATGAGTTCAGAAGTATTATTTAATTAGCATAGAGCTTAGTGAGATAAATTTTGAAAATACATGAAAAAGGCGCCATTTTGAAATTTGGCAGCAGTGCCGGTATAACATTTTGGGAGATTCCCTTTGCTGATTACTGGATTATTTTGAAAAATAAATTATTATCTTTAACTAATAAAGTTTTTCATATTCATAAACCTTTACCTGATCACCAAAAGCATGACGTCCAATCACAATAGGGTGTATCCATCCGGGTACAAGTTTGGGGATGTTAGAACAAAGAATCGGTTCACGGAAGACAGTTCCTCCAAGTATATTTCTGATGGTTCCATTGGGACTTCTCCACATCTCTTTTAGCTTGAATTCTAACAACAAAAATAAATGGTATTAACAGAATAAACGAAAAATTAAAAACAGGCCAATTCATTGACACATCCTTTATTTTGACATTTCGAGCGTTACACCGCTCATTAACAAGTTAATTAATTTGGCCAGTATAACACTCAAAACGTTGTCAAAATAAAGGATGTGTCAATGAACTTGTTTCAGGCCCTATTTAGGCAAAAAGTGAGTCCGGATATCTGACACCACCCCTGGAAAAATAGGGGAAAAGTGTCCTTTTTGCTCAAAATCTATCAAAAAGTGGCTAATTTGGTTACATTCCTGACGCTGCCCTCAGATTCTAGAATATGGCCTGTATCTTGTTTTAATTTTATCGTTTATCATGTTATTTTTTGTTGACATTTCTACAAATGGTATTTACATCACTTGTTTGCTTTATTTTAGCAAGTTCCATTTTATTATGTCAATCCCACTAGACAAAATGTCACATGTGTGTGATGTGAATTATACTAATGGAATAATTATATCTTCCTTTGACTTTTGCTCAGTGGAAATCAACTATTATGCGATCCTTTTTATTTTTAAATATTTTAAATCTATTTGTAACAATTAATGCTTACAGAAGCAATACCAACCAAATATTCTAAATCTATTTATAACAATTAATGCTTACAGAAGCAATACCAACCAAATTTAAAACTAGAACTATAATCTCCCAATAACATTTATGTCAGACAACACCTGTGGAAAAGTGTTTCTAGTACAGTTGTCAGCTTTGATATGAAAACTCTTCTCAAAAACACTCCTCTAGGGGTAATGTGCAACAGTTATGACTTAGTGAGGTTTGAACTCACACGACACTCCTGCTGACTGCAGAACCGGCACCCTAATGTGGTACTAGAAGTATGTGTCCCTTAGAGCCAGAGCTTAGATTAGCACTGTAATCCTCACATAAGAAATGAGAAATTCCTGTATATTTAGTTATGACTTGCTCATAACATAAAAATACCTTCAACTCTTTCTTCATCTGGAGTAATGGTGGCACACTTTATTCCGACATTGTATTTCAATATGGCTGCGGCAGCATCAACTGTTACTTTATCATCAGTTTCGTCACGATAAGGTAAGCCAAGATCGTAATACTTGCAATCCAGATCAAGAAAAGGCATGATTAACTAGAAATAAGAATATTAATACTAACATTTTATATTCTAAGAGTCATAAAATAAAGCATTCTCTGAATTAACAATTAACGGAAGGCACAATTTATTGAACTAGGTCCTCTGACAACTCTACTATACAAATTAAATATGGGTACAAAGACAAGTGTAAATCTGTTAATTACAACATAACACACATGGAAGTTTTGTATACTGGTGGAGGCTAAACAGGTGAAACACTTACGTCTCCCTTAATTCTGTGCCAAATAATTCTTGTCATCTCATCACCATCCAATTCAACGATTGGATTATCAACCTTGATCTTCCCATGACCACTTGAGTCTTAAAAAGAAATGGTACTTGATAAGAACAGATATGGATGCTCTTTGGTTTAATATTAAACGTCACCCATTGTACAATAACTTATTCAAAGTCAGCAGTGAAGACTCTAGACTTTGAACAAGTTTTTGCCTACTGGTCAGAATATCCCTAACCCCCAATATCAGAATGACATTTAGTGCCAATGTAAATAATCACTGTGAAGGAGTTCTTTTTGAAGATTGCTTCAGGCTGGAAAGCACACTATTCATTTCTGAGCCACCAAGATTATACTGATATTAAGAATACCCTAGTAATATATTATATTATTTTATGTCCAAATTGGGTACCTAATCGGCATACTTATTTAAGTAATAAAAATAAGAGTTAAAATAATGATGATCAATAATTATGATCAAAATAAGAGTATATACTTAATCACTGTGGAGGATGAATTTTTCAGCATAGCTTCAGGCTCTGTAGTCTGAAACAATGCCCATAAATCACTCTTCCACAGGGTAGGATATTATTCGCTTTTATTTCAACCACTGGGTATATAACAGGAAAGGCAATCTTAGCTTAAATTTAATTGGTATATTCATAGTCACAAGAAACTATGTGACTATGGTATATTGTGTCAATTTAAATATTTCAACTTTTAAGAAATAAATATTTCTACACAAAACGTTTATTCCACCATGATTTTGTTACTTTTGTGGTTTTGTTTGAAAGCTGATATTCTATTAAAACCTGGAACTACATAGCACAAAAGAAATAAAGAATTACAGATGGATGTGTATAGATTGTGCAATGTGTGGTCATTTTGGAATTCAAGTTGCTCTGTCTGTGTTGTAAATCATAAATATTTTAATTGAATTTTATCCTCGTAATTACATTGTGAATATTAAAATGATTATGAACTCTCACACCAGTGACTTTATCATTTGTCATATTTAGACATTCATTTAAAGTAATTAAAATATATGACCTAGTTGCTCTCTGCATTGTAAATTATAACTGATTTGTAAAATATTTTTAATTAAATGTATCCACCATTGTCTTCATAATCCCATTCCGAATATTAAAATGATTATCAACTCACATTCGAGTGTAACCTTTCATTTTTTTATATGGTCTGCGTTATTTACATGCTACCTAAAGAGTGCCCTAATTGGGTAACCGATGTTTTAATCTGACCATCCCGACCACACAAATTAAGAAAAAAGTTTGACATTATCTTTGTGCAATAAGCACTATATATAAATTTTTAAAAAGGTTCAAATAACAAGTTAGAATTTTCTCCATCTTCAAATTCAGTTCTTTCATTTTCGCCAGTGGCAAATAGCTGATAAAGGCTTTTCCTTTTTTTGGGGGGGGAGGGGCTCACATTTGGGAGGCTTGTATTTGGGGGAGATAGGCATTATAAGGAACGCACTCTTTGCAAAACCTCATTCCGACCAAATATATTCGGGTAGGTGTTTGCATTCCATTTGGGGAGCCTATATTTTGGATTTTATGGTAGCTTGTCACATGCTTCTATTTATTTAGATGGTCAAATAGTATTGTTGTTCATAGGCTAAATATACTAAAAAATAGCAAGAAAATTAGGTAAAAATGGAAAATGTGCAACACCTCTCTACCCCCCCCCCCCTGAAAAATTTAACCCCCCTACAGTATATACAGTGCAGAAATTGAGAAAGTGTACATTTAGGTTTTTAGCTGTCACACTTAACCAAAATGTACCTACATTTCCGCCACTTGCACAAAAACTAAAATATTTTTTCCAGCACGTTTCTCTCTTGAAAATTTGAATAAAATAATTATTTTTAAAAGAGAAAAATATTTTAAAATGTAATGTCTAGACATCATTTATTCTATTTTAATATATCATAGAACAATTATTCTATTGCAATAGAATGTCTTCTTAATAGAAAAATACTTGTTCAAATTCCATAGTAAAAACGGTGTTCGTCCGTTATTTTATGTGCTGAGGTGAGGCCCATAAAAGGTTAAAAATACGAGACTTTATATTGTCACAAAATATCAGTGTGGGGCATCACATAGGTACATGCTATGGACATTGGTTGATTGAATTTATATAAATCTTGAAAAGGCTGTTTGGCCTAAACACCTAGCTAACTCTAACCCAGTCAGTCCTAAACCAGACAGTCTATAAGAGCAAACCACGACTGTTAGGTACATAATACTGCCAGGCATTTATTTCACCCGTCCCTATATTTTATTTTGGTGTTTTTGTAGTTTTTACTTGATTTTGTTTTGTTTGTTTTAGCACAATTCTCGGTAAAATTGAGATTACATGCTAAAAGTTGCCACGATAGAAACGTCAAGCAATTCTACCCACCCACCCACAAACGTCAACTTGACGTTATATGTGGCAACATGAGTAGAGAAGTGTCCTCTTAAGATCTAGTACTAGGTAGCTACACTTTGTTAAGAAAGACCAAAAGACAGGAATATTGAAGGTCTCTGGGATTAGTAAGTTGGATACTAGATAATTTTACAAAAATTTACCAAATATACTCACATGAACACTTCTGTATTGAAGTTACCGATCCTAACTTCAACGCATTTTTAAATGCGAGATTGTGTCCAAAAATTCTACTTGGTTTGAGAAGATTTAAACTTGCACGTGCAGCCATTTTGGAGTTGTGTCCTGAAAAGAATTATTCATAGTGTGGTCCAGAATTAAATGCTGGTATAAATACTCTCCATCCCAATGTTTTAGATAGAATAAATCGAGTTGTCAAGCTACTTATTAAATCTCTGCGGAAAAGTGCTAGAGTAAAAGTTATAC
Organism: Neoturris breviconis; assembly: GCA_032360805.1. Taxonomy (NCBI): domain Eukaryota; kingdom Metazoa; phylum Cnidaria; class Hydrozoa; order Anthoathecata; family Pandeidae; genus Neoturris; species Neoturris breviconis. The sequence goes on from JAULBZ010000339.1 coordinate 24,129, forward strand.
TTTGAAACCACTTTCGTTATCAAACAACAAAAGTGCCAAGCGGCTCACGATCGATCCATTCATTCATTCAGCTCAACGGTAATAAATTTTGCTATCCTCTTATTTATGCCTTCTCATGGTGGAACGCTTTAGGATATTGTGAGACTACATATTCGCTATGGCATTTGAAGAACCTAAAAGAAGGGTATTTGTCACTGGTAAGAAATATATTTCCTAGATATTTACTTTTTGTTGGGGGATAAATAGCGATAGGTAATAAAAAGGATGAAGGAAACGCATCAATAAAAGATAAAAAGATAGGAAGGTTGATATAAAGAAATACTTGAAAATTGGGACCTGAGACCCTAAGGTGACACTACCTGGGACCCTCCAGGTGGGGCCTTTTAAGGTGGTGAGCCGCCCTAAGGTGGAACCCTTTAAGGGGACCCTTAGCTAGATAGAGGTGGAACCCTAAAGAGGGCATAGCAAAAAAGAGGACTCTGGACCTTAGGACCTGGATCCAGGACTCAGATGCAGAACCCAAACCGGAACACAGAACTTTTAATCAATGTGAATTGGAAATTTATCTAGATGGTTTAACAATTACATTTAAGACTGATACCAATGTTTAGATATTCTTTTATCGCAATCTCGAATAAATGAGTTTAGTAATCTTCAGTTATTTTTTTCCGGCTTACGAAACATTATTTTTTTCTATCTGAGTTATTACTGTATTTCTTTGATATATAGCATAGTAAAACTAAAACATGAAACAACCAAGAAATGACCAGAAATAACTAAGAAACGAACCAAAATTTGGATCGAAATAAAAATTTCTTTGATATTCAATTTTGATCAAAAATGCTCTTTCTGGCCAAATTTGCGTCAAAAATAAAAGTGAGAATTTGCTCACCTTGAAGCTTCAGGATGTTTCACACAACATACATGTCATAGGTAGCTACATAATGTACTCTCCCTATTGAAAGTCCTGGTTAGGAATGGCAATTTTTAGCCCACAAAGCAAAGTTTGGATGGGCTATTGCTATCACTTTTTGGCAGTGGCAGATAACTAGATCATGGTCCCAAAGTGCTGGCATTTAAAATTTGGTAACAGCATGCAAGGTAATATTTTAAAAAGACACGCCAAAACAAAATTGCAATTCCGATCCAATAAACCGAAAACCATCTTGAAACTTGTTATCAGCATTTTAGGCAATATTACCAGACCAGATTTCTTTTCGATCTTGTCAACTCGGGATTTAGAAACTGTTTGAAAATTTGAATTCTTTATTCAGTAAAAAGTTATATATACCAAAGGTATATATACACAAATGCACTTTTTTTACAGCAATTTATTTTCACAAATGGAGTTAAACTACATATTTTGTGGTAATTTATCTTTGTAAATATTGTTCAATGGTCAAAATAAGACTAAATAATTACTGTGGAGGAGAGATTTTGGAAAGAAATGATAACAAATCACAATTCCGACAAGATATATCTAGTCTATGGTACAAAAACGTAAATCTTTCTCACAAGTCTCATCAACAGGCAAAGAGATCACTGCGACAAAACTGCGACAAAACGTATTATATTTTATAAAAATTGAGAAAAAAGATTTGAACATGAAAAGACATGAACTAATTTAAACAAATTAAAACTTTTGGAACATTTCGCAGGAATTAATTTTTGCGAATCGCTTAGTGCTTAGTAACTTTTTACGATTATGAAATTTTGTGAATTTGGTTAATTCACGGAAATTGTAAAAATTAATTCCAAAAAAAAATCATTTTTTTTAAGATTTTGCTCCACAATTAAAAAAAAAAAAATGATTTCACAGTAAATAACGAATAGACAATTTTAAAACTTTCATGTAATAAACTTTTGAAAATGGTCTCTTTTGAAAACAATTTTCTATTTAACTATAGCAAAAGGTCTTAAAAACTATATAAATGACTTTGGTGGTGTTCATCCTTCAGATTCAGCTGGCCAATGTTATAATGATGATATTAAGTTTGTATAAATAAATTAATTAACATGCTGACCAATTTTAGGTTTTGGATCATTTGGTACGCATTCTGTAAATCCAAGTTGGTTAGCTGTGAAGGTAAGGTCAAGGTCAAGGCTACTAAGAGTCTTATTTATCTATAGAGGAGTATTAGTACCATACCGATATTTTGATCTAAGGAAAATGAAATGAAGCCATTATGAAATTATCGTATTAATTAGAAATCAAGACGTCGTCTTTAAGTGAATAGTAAATTATTTTATTACACCAAAATTATTATATTCGGATTCACAATTGTTTGTTTCACCTTACTTATTTCTATTAGTGTATTATTATTATACAAACTTGGCAAAATATAAAATAATATTCAATAATCCGAGGCATGGTGGAATTTTGTATTTCGACCACATAAGTAAGTTTACATTGTTTTTTTATGGCGAAATATTGTTAGAAATGTCTAGCAGTAGTGTTCATGCCATTGGAACAGTTATTATTTAGCTAAATGTATTGAATTGGCTTATTCCCGGAAATCTTTAAAACCTCCAAAAGAGGCATTAGAATGAAATATTTTGAACCGTTATTAATGCTTTTAATGACACTAATATTAATTCTGCAAAAAATTTGGGTTATGCCCCACTAAATTATGTGCCTTATTTGGATTAAGAGTGGTTATTTATTTACTCTAAAAGATTTAAGGTTTTAAAGATTTAAACATTGTGAGAATACTGAGACTATAATGACAGTGGAGCATCTCAGGTTCAATTAGGAAGGCACCATTCTTGACTCAGTCTTCCATCCATACATAATCGGTAAATTGTGTACCAGTCTACTGAAGTAAGAGGTGATCCATTGATCCACGAAAGAGAAGTATTCAGGTTGCCTCTGACCTTCTGCAAATTTGACTGAAAATATTCTGAAGATTTTCCCTACACAGTGGTGATTGGCAGTTATTTTAACCTGTTACTTTGACTTATCTCAGATTTTATTGTTTTGAAATATGTTTGAGTCTTTCTGTTATGAATTTGGGAGTTGTAAATTTTTAAGCATGTGCACAATTTGTATTATCTGAAATGATTAGGCATAGGGCTATACAGTTATAACATTTTTCTATTCTGGATGTGAACAAATGTGAACACAAATTTTAACATTTTTACAGAAAATGTATGATACGTGGAGTGGTGCTGAAGAGTTGATAATTAAGGAGGTTCCTGTTATATATCAATATGTAAAAGAAGAAATACCGCAAATCTGGAATGAACTTAAACCTGACGTATTACTTTGTTGTTGTTATAGTTATTCAGTACTCGCAATAAGTGCAAATAATCAATGTTGAGGTGTATTTTGTGCCTCTGCAGTGACTATATGTTCTTATTTTAAACACTGGTTTATTTTTGGCTTATTTAGTCGGAGCTCTGATTCAACTGATTGTATGGTAATTTCTATCTTAGTATTTCGTTGCTGTAATTTCTTGATCAAGCCCCCTCGAATTAGCGTCAACCTTTTTGTAATAGTCTATGTTCCCAAAGTGCTAGCATTTTGAAATTTAGTACGAGCTTGCAAAGCGATATTTTAAAAGGACTCGCCAAAATCTCTTCAATTTTATCTACTCTGTCTCCAGTTTTGGGCAAAAAAGGTCCAAATGGCATTTTTGGTCCCATCCTGAAATTTAGTATCGGCAATCCAGACAACATTACGAGATCGTGGGACAAATATTTAGCCCACCAAACAAAATTTGAACGGGCTATTATTATCCCTTTTCAGTGGCGGGGGCGGTGTCCCACTTTTCTTAATAGACCATGTTTCCCAAATTGCTAGCATTTTGAAATTTGGTACCAGCTTGCAAAGCGATATTTTAGAAGGACTTACCGAAATCTTTTCGATTTTATCCACTTGGTCCCTAGTTTCACGCAGAATAGTTCCCAATGGTGTTTTCGGTCCAATGGACTGAAAAGGAGTGGTACCATCCTAAAATTTGGTATTGGCATTCTAGGCAATATTACGAGACCAATTTTCAAAAATTTGATTTACATTCACCAAAATGATTTTCTCCTGATTTTCCCATGATTTTTTGAATTCAGTTTAAAAGTATTTGACCAGAATCACATTTGGACTTGGAATTTTTTTATTTTTTCTATGAGATTTTGACCGCATTCATCAAAATAATTTTCTCACAATTTTTGTACCCCGCAAAAGCCATAAGAAGATATTCCACTGGTGGAAACTGACATTGATTTCTACCAATAAAATATTTTCAAATCAGCCTTAAAAAATAAAAAGTAATTTTATTTTGCAATAAACTGTGCCATAAACTTTTATTATTTAGCTTGTTATTCATGTCGGTGTATCGCCTGTACAGCCTGGTGTTATCCATTTAGAAACATGCGCTCATTCAGATGGATATATTAGACTGGATATCAGTCAATGTTGTGGACCAAATTCTACAAGAGATGCAAGTAAGGGAATCTGTTGTGAGTATCAATTGTTAAATGTATTAGTGAAAAATTAGTTACTTATTCACACAAATTCTAAATGAAGCCATTACATTGGTTAAAAGTGATGTCACTTTTATTTTTAAAAACAGGAAGAAATAAACATAAAGAAAGATCATTGATTCTTCTTTGTAGATTTTATTTTTGAAATATACTTTTTAGAATGTCTTTTTAGAACATCATTAAATGTAAACCAAATTGTTGACAATTGTTCTGATGTGTTCCCAGTTGTTAAAATGTCCACTGATGCTGGAAGGTGAGAACCTAATAGTCTAACATTAAAAATAATTATTTTAAGATTTGAGATTGTTGTAGCTATGTATAATTTCTATGGATTTTAAAATTGAAAAATATTGGCTGTTTTTAGCCAGACAAAAATTGGAGGGATCACTCATACTTCTATAAACAAGCAACAATCTTTTATGTGCTAAGAGCCTTTTATCATTAATTTTCAGTACCAAAAACTTAGATTCTGACACTAAAAGTAACATTTATACAACATTTTAGCAATTTTTTAAACAACATTACTACTCAAAAGTTAAGTTGATTATAAAACAAATGTGTAGACCATGTTTCATAAGTGTTACCGTTTTGGTACCATACTGAAGACATTCTAGGCATCAGCAGCCATTTCGTATTTTGGGGAAGTGCTCTCCTCAATTTTTGAGACAATAAGTGATATCTTTTATAAAAATATTTTTTTAAATTTTAAGAATTGAAGTCTCCGTTTTGATTTTGGCGAGTCTCCTTCTTCAATTTTGAAATAAGCATTTTCCCTTGATGGTCATAAAACATTTAATTACTGTCATGAGTATAAGTTGATTTTTATAACATTACTAATTGCTTCCAATGCTGATTAGAAATATAATAACAATAAAAAATTCAACAGAAGAAGATTTATTTAATAAAAGAATGGTATTCAAGTCTTAATTGTGATTTAAAAAGACATGATTAAAACATTTTAAAAACAAAGTGATTTCTTATATTAAGTTATAACTGTATGCGTATCTCTACTTTTACTTAGTGTGTACATAATACTATGATCAAATAGCCACTGTGATGGAGTAAATGATTTTTAAGCTGGTTCAGGCTACATCGCTACATCATCCACTGTGATTATTTGTTCTTATTTCAAACACTGCATAATTTACAACAATCATATTTATGTGCTTTTACTCGGTTTGGCGGGCTACTTTCAATACCGTACCTTTAATTTTACTTAAAATGTTTGTTCCGGACCTAAATCTTTTGTTTGCTTGTTTTGTTGACGTATTATCTAAGTTGATAGGTTCTTTATAAATATTGATTGCAAATAACCCAATTAGCAAAACGTGTTTAAAGTCAGCAGTAAAGACGCTATAAGAGAGTTGCAAACGTTGCTCTAGCTTTTTTATTGCGGACTTTGAACAGGTTTTTACCCACTGGGAAATTAGCAATTCTTATATAAAAACAATTTCGAGACGAAGTAAGAACATTAAAATAAGATCGCTATGATATGCCGGATTTATCCATGCCTCTACAAAGTAAACATTGAATCAACGCCCTATTAACACCCCATTAAATCAACGCCCTATTAAAAATTACAAGATATTCCACTTAAAAATTAGAAAAGAAAATAAATGCCCAGGGCGTTTATTTGAATAAACGCTGTTGAATATTTTACTTTCTTTACTTTTACAGGTATTTGTGCGAATACATATTCTATACGTCATTAAACATGGAAAGATCCCCTGTTCTATTCATACATGTCCCTGTTGTAGATGACGAATCAACAGTAGAAAAGATTGCTGAAGCTTTAAGTAAAATTGTAAGGTGTTGCTTGGAACAGTTACCTTTAGAACAAAAGACTTGTTAAATTGGTTTATGTAATGTTTTCTGTGAAGCAGTTTTACCATGCGTGGAAAAGAATGGCATGGATAATAATACAGTTTTAATTGTGAAACGATAAACATATTCGGAATTATTCTACTAAATCTTTAGCCCGCATAGTCAAAAAATAATTTTACAATTCTCATAAGACTGCAGCTACAGAGAAGAGTAGCGAGTCAACCGATCTTCCAATTGATTATTTACTTTATTCTGATAAAACCAATAAAGTGTTCGAAATAAGACACTGTGGAGGATGTATTTCTGAGTGTAGTTTCAGACCTTCTTGCCTGAAACTATGTTTAAAAATCACTCCTCCATAATGATTATTTATTCTTATTTCAAACACTACAATATCACTTTCAAGGTGGTTGGAGCATAGATATACGAATATCGTATATCTATGGTTGGAGGCAAGTTCTTTCCCTGTTCAAAGTCTGCAGCAAAGACGTTAGAATAACTGTTCTAGCGTCTTTACTGCTGACTTTGAACAACAAGTTTTTGCCCTCTAGGTTGTGATCTTGTCTTAGCTAAAGCTCAAAAACCAATCATCTGCCGATTATATTTTCTTAATTTGGAACAATTCAACCCAAGATATGATTATAGGATACTGTAGAGTTCCGAATTTCTTTTTTGAAATTAGTGGCATTCGAAGGCGCTTGCTATCGGGTGGGCGCTTACTTTTGGGTACCGAAAAAATGTTTGGATAAGACGACATAAAACAACTCATTTGTCAAACAAAATCACTGCGCATGAATTGAAATTATACACGCTTTCAATCTTTTTCAAGCTTTTAAACTTAGTTTATCATGTCATAGAGCTAATGATTTCGCGGGCTACGTTTCGAAAGATACTTCTCACATCATCGGGCAATGAACAGGAGAAAAATTCCGACATATATGTGAAATTTTCCTGATGTTAGTGGAAACACCACTAGATTTCCGCACCGCTGTACAGCATGCGTAAATGTCTTCTTATACATTGTTTTGAAACTAATTTCTTTCCTCTTTTCATATTTCATATTGCAAGTTCGTACACACTGGTTATTTCAATACACCTTGTCAGGCATAAAATCATATTTAACCCAAACATATTCTACTTTTTACGAAAAGCGCTTACTTTCGTGGAGCGCTTACTTTTAGAGCTTTATTAGTGGCGTTTAAAAACGACCTTGCTTTCAGGTGGGCGCTTACTTTCGGAACTCTATGGCATATTAAAAATCATTGAGTCACCATTAAAGCAACCCCCAGTATTGAGGAACCCCCAAAAGGTCCAATATTAATAGGGTTAAGCTACATGTATGTAACACTTGAGGCTTAAATCAGGTAAACTTTAAGCAACGCCGAAGTTGAGCTGAAAAATAGCGTTGCTTATATAAAAAAGCATCATGTATAATATTAAAGACGTAAAAATAAAAAGATATAAAAATATTAAGCGGATCTTTTTGTTTTGTGCTTTTCTTTTAACAACTCATTAACTTATTATATGAGGCGCCATCCGTAAATAAATCAGCACTTTCCAATATGTAATATAAACTGGCCCGCTTGGAGCTATGCGGGATGGCTCAATAAGTGAGTCGACTCCTTATGAATTTTCTCATAATCACTTCGGGCCTTCTGGGTAAACGGGCCTTGAATTGCGCATCCTCATTTCGGATGTCAATACCAGACAAGCACTTTACCTTTTTCAAATGTTGCACTTTTTTTGTGATACTTTATGCGACACACGCAGGCGTGAGTTTCCACTCAGGATAAATTTCCGCTGACGTGAAAAATTTGATCGATTTAATGTTTTTTTTTCAGCGGAAATTTTCCCTGCACGGAAACGAGCCTTACGACTCTGTGGAGAAGAGTGGATGATACTGGAAAATTTTCCAACCAAACCAATATAGCTATAGCTATAAATAATACAAATCTTTATACATCGACAACCACGTGTGATATTTTTGCCGATTGTTCGTCGTATTTATTTTTCGTACGTGTAATGAAACAAGATGCTAAAATATATACAAAATCGACAGAATTATTATCGACCGACAGCTTGGGAACGAAGTTGTGTAGAATAATAATATATTGCCTTCTTCATAAGAAGTTGTACATTTCATTCTATACAAAAATTCATGCACGAATGTAAAATGAAATATAGAAATGAAAATAAGAAAGAAATGGGAAAAAAAAATAATTCTAACAACATGATCGAATATCGCTGACGCTGCAATTTTAACATGTGTAGAAAGATGGAATAATTTTTTGATTAGAAGAATAGAAAAGACTTTTTCATTAAATCGATTGTTTAATAGCAAAAAAAAAAAAAGATATAAAAATATTAAATTCAAATATTTTGAGCTTTTCTGGGCCTGATTATATGAGGCGCCATCCGTTAATAAATCAACACTTTCCAAAGTTACGAATATGTACCGAGCCAACTCACTTACCCGCTTGGAGCTAGACGGGAGTCGGCTCGCTATGTATCTTCTCATAATCACTTCTGGTCTTTTCGGTAAATGAGACTTGAATTGCGCATATTCATTTCTAACATTCATAAAAATAAACATGGCTGAAGACCTGGTGATATGATATGGATGTCGCTGGACCGGTAAACGACCCACATTATATTCACTAAATATTCTCAAAAATAAAAAAGGAAGCATAATTTCTATCTACAACCCCTCACGTAAATTATGAGACATTTCTGAATTTTAGTAAGCAATATACACCACAAGCAAAATGCAAGTGCTGAAAATGACCACTAGAAGTCCCTTGAGGTTTATCTCAAGGGTTTATCCTAGTAGACTTAAGACTTAAGGAGATTAGGATCTTAGGACTTTTTACAAGCTCGACAAACTTTGTTGCTTCTAGCAGCCTAGTACCCAGACTCTTTGCACAAAAGCGAATTTCCGTGCAGTTCGTCTTGCTAATCGA